>CAJDSM010001455.1:10284-23304 GCA_903981925.1 Ostrea lurida
TGTATCCATTGAGGGTTTCGGCTGCTAGAGATGCTAGAGAGTCATCCTGTTTGACCAAAATGACCCACACATGTAATAACCAAGTAATGTAGATTAGAAAAAAATACATATATTCAAAGGAAACAAGAATTTATTTTTCAAGAAATATATAGGCCAAATATGACACTTTTTGAATCTAGCTCTTTAATACGTTTAAACGTAATAAATGTATTGTAATAAATAATAAGTTACAGCTAGTACCTAAGAGTTTTATATTGACCTCTAATCACATGAAATCATGCTGTATAAAAAATCTCGCGCCAAATCCCCCCAATCTCACCCCTCACTCAGCAACTATGTTGAATTTTGGTCCCCCTATTGTGGTCCCATTCTGACCCCTGGGGCCACCATTTGAACAATCTTGAATCTTCATTATATAATGACACTTCCATGTTTATTTGACAAACTCTGCACTTGCAGTTCTTGAGAAAAGGACTTTTTAAAGATATTTCCCAATAAAATCAAACTTTGGCCTCCTATTGTGGCCCCACCCTACACCTAAGGGGGGAGGGGGTGGGGGCATGATCTGAACAAACTTCAATCTGATTCATATCAGGAAGCTTTCAGATAAATATCTACTCTCCTGGTTCAATGGTTCTTGAGAAAACATTTTTTTTTAACAAAGATATTTCCCAATATCAGTCTATATCAAATTTTGGCCCCCAATTGTGGCCCCACCCTACATCTGGGGGTTAAGGTCTGAACAAACTTGAATCTACTCCATATCAGGAAGCTTTCAGATAAATATCTACTCTCCTGGTTCAATGGTTCTTGAGAAGAAGATTTTCCCTTTAAATATGCATGTAAAACGTTGATCCCCTATTGTAGCTCCATCCTTATCCCTAGGGGTCATGATTTGAACAAACTTGAATCTCCACTATATCAGGAAGCTTTCATATAAATTTCAGCTTTTCTGGCCCAGTGGTTCTTGAGAAGATTTTTAAAAGACACCCCCCTTTTCATTTTAGTGATTATCCCCCCTTTGAAGGGGTCTGGTCCTTCATTAGAAGACACTTGAACCCCCTTCATGATTTGTACCAAGTCTGGTTTAATTTGGACAAGAAGTGGAAAATGCGAAAAGTTAACAGACAGATGGATGAACGGATGGACAGACAGACGACGGGCTGAAGGTGATCAGAAAAGCTCACTTGAACCTACTGTTCAGGTGAGCTAATCATAGTTATCAAGAAGAAGAAAAATTTTCAATTATTAACAAATGTCATCACTGACCATTTTGGCCCCACCCTAATACCAAAACCCCTACCCCTAGGATTATGAAATTATTATATAAACAATGCATGCAAGAGAGGGTTACAGTGAAAATTGTCACCCCAAGAAAACCATTGTTGACTGAGGCTTACACTTCACCACAGCCAGTAAGGGTCTAATTCTAATAATAAATTGAACTTTTCGTCACAAATTGCAAATGATGTGGCTGATCCAGGTAAATAAGAAAACCAAGATGGTGGCATGTTTACAGAAAGATTTTTTATTTAACTAAATGTATTTAAAATGTCAAATGCCTGCAATTTCACATAAAATATGATATGCACTTTTTTTTTTCAGTTTGTGAGTAAAACGTCCANGAAGATTTTTTTTAACTACCGGTAAATGTATTTAAATGTCAAATGCCTGCAATTTCACATAAAAAATGATATGCACTTTTTTTTTCAGTTTGTGAGTAAAACGTCCAGAGTTTAAACATCAATAAATTTTTCCAAAAGAAATATTTAATGCTATGATATGTAATAGTAAGATCATATGAAGAGAAATGTTATTGTTTTGCTGATTGATTTGCTTATACTGGTGTTATACTCAATTATTGTTCTTGAACTTCACTGTCTATATTAGAGATAGTAACTATCAATTAAACCGTGAGCGAAACACCTATGTCCAACATCAGCACCCAAGCCTTCCCATAAACCCTTTTTTTTGTTTTTTCACGGCGAGTACCCCCCCCCCCTTTTGGTTTAATTTAATTTTGTATAAATTGGAAAATATATGTTGATCTCACACATAGATAATTGCTTCTGCAGATGTCCGATGCCTGCTTTGAGAACGTATCGAATACCTACCGGACTGGGATAATGCCCTGGTGTTTGTAATATTTGACGGATTTATTATGTGGTGATGGTTTCTCACAGCCCAATGGGGAGTAGTATGAGTACTGGAAACAGTACTCGGATGTTTTTCATATTTTTTAATCGTCCTTGCCAACAATTGCAGAATAAGGTTGTTATATTAGTTATGTTTAATTGATTTACGAAAACTAATCTATAACAATGGGTACATATATTAATGAAGAGACTAGATCTATTCTGATTTGATATGCCTAAAAGTTTTTCAAGAATCAACACGATTTTTATATTTTTCGCCATAATTTGTGCTGTTTATAATACTTGGAAAATCGTGAAGTAATGTCAACCCAAGTATACACTGATTGTCTAATGGTCAGCAATTAGAAATACGCTCAAATAATGTGGCATGGTAAACACTCGTAAAAGTGTGGCGCAGATATAGTGGATAATAAACAAGTACCCGCAGCTTTCTAAGAATAACCTGACGTAACGAGAGTTGTGGGCGAGTGATTGACAGAAAGTTGCACATCTTACCTCACCACCACCAAACTTTGTAAGGAAAAATGAGGGGGGGTGTTTTATGTAGTTCTTAGACAATGGCGATTATACCACCCCTCAATTGGAAAGATATTTGTGGTTAAATAAAAAAAACAAAATAACTGGTACGAACTATCCTGTTCATTTGGGTTTTGGCTGACTTGGGTCATGCGCAGCGTAAAAATCGTGGGGGAATGTTTAGTAATATATAGGTCACTATCTCATTCAATTAAGATATATTACGTTAGGGGGCGGCGTTGGTCAACCGAGAGGCAATCACGTAAAATAAAATCTCTAGCTCTGTGGCGAGTGCGAATTTGTGTCTACTCTCTACTCTCTCTTCTACTCTCATCTCGTCTCCTCTCTCTCGTGGTGCGTTTCTCAAAACAGCTCTGAGCTTAGTACAGTGGTGAACCCGTATAAAATAGTAGCCGATATGTATATAATACACGAAAAGCGGTTTGCATTACGTATCTTGGTGGTGGGAGTGGCAATTAAATATTTGGATGATATCAAGTATTTACCAAAAATTCGAGGGAGCGATTTGGAAAATTACCTCAGTTCAGGGATGTCGATTTCTTTGGGGGCTAGTTTGTCGACGACAGGTAGGGCGAGTTATGCGATTGTGCGACATGACTTTGCGCAATGGCCGGTATGTTAATGTCTGGGCATCTTCCATCATAATAAACCCCCGCAAACCATCAGGTGTGGATGGGACTGCTGAGGCATGTTGGATTATTGTTATATTATGCTTAGCCCCCAAAAAAATCTGCACCGTAGACAGACAAATCATTATGTGACGTCATTTTCTGAGTGATTGACGGTCTGTCTCATGCTCTGTTTACACACAACACGCTTTTGATAGATCACTGTGCTGTCTGACATTGAGCCTAGGATGATTTTATTTTATATTTTAATTTAGAGGTACTGGGGCTAGCTATATATATAACTTTTGTTTCGCCAAAGTTATTCAACTTTATGTTATCGCTTTGTAAGAACACGTATAATATGCAAGTATCTCAAACCTGAGGTCTTTGGACGATATTAGGATCTGGTTGTAGACGTGGGTCCTATTATAGAGGTTTTTCAATACCGGAGTCTGCAGTGACCTTTCGTGGAATAAAAGCGGTTGGCTAGTACTATGCAAAGCGTAAGCCACGAATACCTGGTCCGATTAGCACTGCTCTACAAACTCATTCGCCTACCCCTAACAATGCAAAATCTTTGTTTGGGTCTAGGAAATTTCATCAGTACTATTTGGCATGGGTGTATTATTTTGTGTGCTTCTTTATGTCAAATTGACGATAAGTGAAACTATGCCAATTTGCGTCTGTTGGAATGCCAATACAGGCTTATTTCAATAACAGAATCACGTAACAGTTCTGACTGTAGACTTTTATTTCACAAGTATGCCTTACATATAGCATACAAGCACTAACTGATCGCTGATACCAGACGCAATATCTTTAGTGAAACGATTGTTTAGGTCTCAGACAACTGTGTTGATTAAGACTTTTGAGGTGAAGCATCTATGTAGTGTGTATTTTCATTAGATGTAGGATGATGTATGGCTCTCGCGCCGGAGGGGACCATCAGGTTCTCCCGCATCGTAATTTTTTCAATGTAATGGACAATGCTTAAGTTATACGATGCAGTCAGTATCATACGTAGGATATTTGGTCTGTGTGTTTTTATTCAGCTATATTTCTAACATGTCTTGTGGCGCGCTGTCCTAATGATGCACCTTTCGTTTGTCATTTTGTTGCCATTGTTTCGCTATAGCACTGATGTGCTGTTATTGTAAAACTCAGTTCGTATCCCTGTCATGAGCTGCATTCAGCTTGTTTAGTACGCACCCATGATACTTAGTGTGGGCGAGCATTAATGTTTAATAGAATTGTCCTCACTCGAATTGGCCGGGTTACGGTATTGGGGAATTCACGAGCACATCAGCGAACAAGAGTGTGTCTGCCTTTTTCGGTCGACCCGGCAAGCCTGTCCGTGTCTTTCTCCAAGCCTGCCGATTGTAATGGCAGTGGTGATCATTCTCTGCATTGTGACAGGTCAGAGTTTTGGACTTATTGTTGATAGAGTGCTAAACATAGCTGAAAGAGCTCTTAGTTGGAAATATTGTTTTTCGGCAAGTTCGGGCGATTCCACGGAGGCATGCACAGACCCTTATTATAGGTGCCAACAATCTTATTGCTAGCTTGGGTTGGAAGGTGAAATTTGATATTCCTGCGGGGAACACAACAGTGACAATGATGCTCTGATGTTTAGGGTGTGTCGCCATATCACTATATCGTCCTCAAATTGTCGTTACGTCGATGCACCATACAATGAAAGTTATGGAGATATCTCGAGTATCTTGTTCTTGGAATTCGGGGCTGGAATGTCAATTTAACTTCATCTCGTTCATACCTTTCTTTCAAGTTTCTAACTCACTTAGTGGCTAATTTGTTCGAATCTGGGTTGGGGAGGTGACAGATGGTTTAGATTGGATTATTACTGAAGTCGGACTCACTTATTTCCCATAGTGCGGTTATACAGTCGTAGGTACCTCTTATCATGTTTTCTGGGAATGTCACGGGATGTGGAGCAAGAATGTCAATGGGGGTAATTTAATTTCCAGGTCACCTTCATTCACCTGCTGGTATTAATTGAGGGTAAAGTGGTTTCGTCTTGATCTGGCACCATGTTTTTAATCCCTCTTGTTCAGACAAAGACGGAGGGATTAAGTAAAAAAATCAAAGCAGTATTTAGTAAACTGTGATTGGGCTACTCAGGATGAGGACAATCTTGGTAGTCCTCTCACCCTCTTTGCAACGGAGGGGAGAAGCTCTCCTGGAGTACCAGGTGTGTAGATTGGTACGCTCATCCCAGCGGAGGCAGTCCTGTGTTTTTTTGGAAAAGGCTGACATATCCGGGTGGATATAGTTGCAGATTTGTCAGCCCTCGGTCCCAGGTGCGGGCTACGTTTCGGATACCCGGCGTAAGGGGGTATATACCTTTATATTGCCATCGCGAATCTCAAGAGGGCTTACAGTGCTGGGTATGTGGCACCGTGAATCAGTGGCTCTCTGTGACTTCTAATTCTAAGTGTCTGATTACATTCATCTCTTTATTCAATTGTGCTAAAGTGGTATTTGGGAAGAACAGCATTATTCACAATTCTCTTAAGAGAGCCTATCCAGGCTTTGATGCCCGATCTTATTGGGAATAGAGCTTTTCGTTATAAAGGGTACTATGCTAGGGTATTTACGCCCGACTCCGGACTTTTTAACACACCATACTGATACACTTTTGCCGTAACAAGTGTGGCCATAACGCCATACCTCAAAATCGACTCTTAGGTTCACTATGACTCTTTCTTTCTGCTAACAGTCATCTGCTTCCGTTGGTGAGATCTTGTAATAGTAATGTGTAAATCGTACTTGGACTGTATCAGACGTGTTGGCCTCTCAAGGCTATCAGGCAGGAGAATATAGATTTTCTTGCTCTATTGTGTTTATATGTTCGTCGTCTGGTTTTCACCGCAACTGAGCGAGGTATAGTGGGGTGCACTTTTGTATTGATGACGATTCGTTGTAATAGAAATGCTAACTACATTATATGGACTGTTCATGTTAATCGATTTCAGGCGGCAGTCAATAAGGTGACGCGCGTGAGAACTAGTATAAAAAGACTCGTAGTTGATGGTGTTGGAACCAATAGCGAATATCTAACCATGTACAGAGGCAATCGTCGCGCTATTATAAGCCCATCTTGTTGAATATTGACATAATGTTGCCTAAAACACAATCGAGAAATTGGTTCTAATTAAGGAGATTCCAGGATTATTTTAGGGTATATTCTATAGTTCTTAAAATCCATATTAGTCCGTGTTTAAGTTGAAGTCATTTCTCGGGATCTTGTCTATAGACGATCTTGGCTATGTAGAGTCCCATCCTGTTATCTGTGCACTCGTTAAAAAGAATTTTGTGTCGCACACACATGTGAAAACCAGGTAACGTCGGCATAGTCAACCTGGTCTTAGTGTTTAGACCAAAATATGCCTCGTGGAAAAATATCACATAACATAATTATATCGTAACGCCAACTTACGAAGGCGCATGCGACGTATATTTTTTTCCTTTGCCTTCATATTAGCAATTAGGGCGCGAAGTTCTTGAATTCCACTGCCACTCTTATTGAAATCTGCTTCTTTAATAGCTTTCTTTTAAACGACAGTTTCCAACCTTACCCAGCTCACCTTTTGCTCACTAAATCAATAGTTCAAGCCTTTATCTTCTTGATCGAAGTATATGCTTATCAGTAGGTGCCCTTTCGTTTTTAAGTTTTGACCTTCTATATCCAAACATCCCCCAAGATATAGTAACATCCATTTTATAAAATCTGCTGCGCTGGTTCCGCACGTCAATCTTAGACTGCCAGTATTTTCTACTTTTTCAGACATTCCCATAGTCTAGGGAGCCCATCCATGCTCAGCACTCTGCTCACGAGCACACATAATTGGATTGACATAATACCTTTGATTTCGCGACCACTTTTTATGTGTTCTTCTTCTTTTGACTGGCGCGGCTTAATACCCATTTTCGAGACCGCCCGGGCCTGCGTGACGCTATCACTCCATATTGGGAAATATGAAGCTAAATCTTGAATCTTCATGAAGTCATTATAATGACACTTCCATGTTTTTTTTGACGGTGGCAACGCGTCTTCTACCTCGCGGTAAGAGCGTTTTGCCGTGTAAGCACCAAAGAAGGAACTTTGATGACTCTACGCTACTATTTCTCTCAATTAAAGTCGCATGTGATTACTTAACAGGGCGGGCCTGAGGGACTTTTATAGATTTGTAGTTAAAGTGGTCGTCCCGATCGCCTATTGTGGCCCGTGCTCGCTTACCCTATCTATCCCGGCACACTTATTCTGGTGCAGACAAAGTACCGGGGGAGGGGAAGCTTTAGTTTAAAAATCAGAAGTAGTATTAGTAAGACGGGTTGATTGGGCTACTCAGGATAACAATCTTGGTGGGTCCCTTCTTTCACGCCTGGTTTGGCAAGGATGGGAGATCTTGGAGAAACGAGCATCTCCTGGAGCTGTCATCTGAGTTCTTCAGGAGCTTGTCAGAAATGAATATACCCTACTGGTCTGGGTCAATGATTCTTGAGAACTGAGCATTTTTTTTGTATGTTTATGATTACAAAGGATTAATCTGTCCCTCACTTCCAAAGGAGGCAATTATCCTCGTGAACAGGGGGTGTATGTCAGACAGTCTATTGATCAAATTTGGCGCTCAATCGTGGGCCCGCGCAGCACTTCTTGCGGCTCCTACTCAGCATAAAGCTGGGTAAGGTTCTGGAACTAACTATCGATGGCGCATGATCTACTGACTGCATTCCGGGGAAGCCTTTTTTCAGGGTGCTACTACAATTAAGTTTCCTTATTTCACTTTCTCTTTTCATCGACTTTGACGCGAAGTAATCGGAGTATTGAGAAAGATTATTACACGAGGCACTGGTTGCCTATACTCTTAGGTACTCGGTTACCACTCTGGACCTGCACGCATTTGTAACCTTGTAAACAATGTGGCCCCATAACGCCACTCAGCCTCAAAACATTCGCTATGTCGTATGTTATATCTTTGTGCTTGTGAATTCCTTGTAATAAATTGTAAAACTCCGTATTGACTGTTTCATTGTTGGTCAGGGCACTGGAGGAGACATGTACATGCCAGGTGTGGCCTCTGTATCGTCGGCCTACATATAGTGGTGATTCTTGTGAAATTCCTGTCTTAATTAAATTGTTAACTGCGTATGGACTGTTCATGTTGTTCCAGCGGCAGCCATGTTTCGGTTTATGAGTTGAGGCGGGTGCATTGGCCCCACCACGAATATAGTGGTGCCACTCTATTATATCGATTTGTGTCAATTTATTCCCTTATATTGTTTTAAACATGAACAAAAATCTGCCGGTTATAAGACTCAATACCATGCGACAAATGATTCAAGTGAAACAGAGATTGCCAGGAAAAATAAATGCTGGGCGACAATGGTTCCCGTTTTAGGTGTCTATCGATGTATGGCACAGTATACACATACGGATCAACAACAGAAGTAACGTATAAATAAAGTGAATTTAAAAATAACAAGTTCAATAAAATTTCTTGTGGTTGTTGGCATTTTCCTGATATCAGCAGAGACATTACACTAACCCACAGAATAATCGTGTGTAATATTGAGAGTTTATTTTTTAGTTGAGCCCAAAAGAACCAATTATTCCTAGAATAAAGAAAAATTCAAAGGTTCTTGAAACATCTTGAGTTTGTTGTAATTTAAAAAGTACGCAAGTGTACATACAAGGAAACTCCCCTATTTAAGAAAACCGTAAGTAAGTTAGAAGTCAACCCCTTTGTGAAAAATGATGATATGCTGTTTTATTAAATGTATACCCCAACCCACAAAATTTGAATAACAGTGTACAGATCTGTATGTTGTGTTCGCACTAATTATAGGCCTATCTCTTCCAATTTGTGGAGGCAATTACATATCTCCTCCTCTCTCTCCTCTCTCCTCTGTCCTTCTCTCTCTCATGGCTCTGTCGTCATCTGCTGCGTCAGTCTCAAAACAGATATGCCTCCTGTACAAGGTCTAATACATAGGGCTATATGTCGCTAAATACGAGAAGGAGTTGCATGACGTATCTTGGAAGTAATTAAATAGAATTTACCAAAAGAAATACTTGCCAAATTGTAATCGTATGGTTCACGACGGTGTAGAGCACTGAGCTGGCACATGATATGTTTCTATATTATTGCTAGCCCCCCCAAAAAATCTGCACCGTAGACAGACAAGATCATGGTGACGTCATTTTTTAGAGTGATGACGCGTCTGATGCCTACGTTTACACACAAACACGTTTAGTAGATCATCTGGTCTGTCTGCATTTAGCCTAGGAATTATTTATTTTAATTTTTTAATTTAATGTATGGGCTAGCTATTACATATATGAACTTTTTGTATTCAGCAAATTGTATTCAATTATGTATTCCTTTGAAATGTCACAGGATAATTAATGCAAGTATCTCAACCTAGGTCGTTTTAAATAGATTTACGGCCATTACTGGGGACACCTTCTGCGTGGAAAAAAAAGTGGGGCTAGTTCTCACTAACTGCAAAGGCAAAAGAACAGATATCATACATTGCCCAATTAGAATTGTTGTTAAAAGTTCATTTAGTTGTCTTGGCTTTCTTCATAAAACAAGTACTAAATTGTTAACTTATATACAAACATTATTTTATTAGCAACAAGGGACGTTCTGCTGTACGCTATTGACGACCATACTTGGAAAGCTTGCTGAAAATTAGCGATAATATAAGAAGATCATTATTGGTCTGCACAACGATCACCAATTCGTAATTTTTTGTTAAAATGCTTACATAGGTTGAAAATTGTTTGTTTTATTATTATTTATTTTCTAAATGACCGCGTTCGTATTGCCATGGTTATTTGATAAACCGACCGTTCCGGATGGCCCGCTGTACGCACCCAGATTGTGCTAATGTTCTCGTGGGTGGTACGCACAAAATAGGTTGAGGCAGCCTTTTAGGAGGTATGTTGAAAGGTTCAGAGTTATTTGGCTATTGAATGCATCGCCTGTGCATCCAGATGCAAGCCCATTATTAATTAAAAATATAGTCGAACAAAATGAAAAAGGTCCGATACGCGGGACTATATATGGAGTCGATCTGGTGCTACAAATTTCCAAGTTTTTATTTTTTGTCTGTGACATTATGATCATATGGAATATTAGTCTATTACAACTACATCGTTTTCGTGCATGAGAGAAAATATAATTGTGTAATTCTCCAGTCCACCTTCATTCTACTGATTTTATTTGAAAAGTTCGCGGTTCGTATTTGTCAGCTGCCCGGTCCCATATCTGTGTAGGATACCCGCGTAACAACCTTCCAGGATGATACCTATTCATATGGTATGATATAGTAATATATCATGCGAGGTTTATGCACGCTGAACTGTATATGGATATGTGATTCGATATGGACAAACATTTTTTAAGTTACTGAAGATTATTAGAAAGCGTTTTTAAAAATGTATTTACGGACCTTTTAAAACATATTTTGCGTTCGTCAACTCTTCTCGCACGCACCGGGTGGGACTGACTGGGCAATTCAAATTGTTTTTTTTTTATAAAAGTTCTTTCTTCACCATGGGGCGGGTTGAGGGGACGAGAGAAAAATCAAGTTATTAAGACGAAGAACTAGTAATAAAAAGACTCGATTGAGGTTGAAAAAATAATTCTCCTACAGACCATGCGCCCACTTTGTATTGACATAAAGTTGCATAAAACACAAAAGCCTCATTACACGTACCGGATTTTCTGTTATCCATGAGGTTTGGGGCTGCTAGAGATGCTAGAGAGTCATCCCTGTGTTGACCAAAACATAGGACCCACACATGTAATAACCCAAGTAATGTAGATTAGAAAAAATACATATATTAATTAAAGGAAACAAGAATTTATTTTTCAAGATAATATATAGGCCAAATATTGACACTTTTTTGAAATCTAGCTCTTTAATACGTTTTAACCGTAATAAAATGCTATTGTAAGTAAATTAATAAGTACAAGCTAGTACCTAAGAGTTTTATATTGGCAACCTTAATCCATGAAATCATGCTGTTAATATAATAAAAATCTCGCGCCAAATTTTCCCCCCAATTCACCCCTCCTTCAGCAACTTATGTTGAATCTATGTCCCCTGTTGTCGGTCCACATTCATTGACCCTGGGCCACCATTGTTTGATACAATCTTGAATCTTCATTATATAATCCAATTCCATGTTATATGTTTGACACAAACTCTGCACACTTGCAGTTCTTGAGAAACAGGACTTTTAGAGATATTCTTCCAATACAACTTTGGCTCCTAATGCGGTGGCCCCATCCTACACCTAAGGGGGCGAGTGGTGGGGCATTGATCTGACAAACTTCAATCTGATCATAGTCAGGAAGCTTGTCAGATAAATATCTACTCTTCTGGTCAAGGTTCTTGAGAAAACATTATTTTTTTAACAAAGAATTTCCCAACTATCAGGTATCTCAAATTTTTTTTGGCCCCACCACATGTCGGCCCACACCTACATTGCGGGGGTTTAAGGTCTGAACAAACTTGAATCTCTCCATACAGGAGCTTTCAGATAAATATCTACTCTCCTGGTTCAATGGTTCTTTGAGAAGAAAGATTTTCCCTTATAAGTTGCCTGTAAAAGTGTGATCCCATATCTGTAGCTTCCATCCTTATCACTCTAGGGGTCATTGATATTGAACAAACTTGAATCTCCACTATATCAGGAAGCTTTCATATAAAATTTCACAGCCTTTTCTGGCCTCAGTGTTCTTGAGAAAGAAATTTAAAAGACACCACCCTTTTCATTTCCGTGATTATTCCTCCTTTGAAGGGGTTCTGGTTCCGATCATGTAGAAGACTACCATTGAACCCGCCATTCTATAGATTTGTACCAAGTCTGGTTTAATCTATGGACAAGAAGTGGTAAAATCGCGGAAAAGTTAACGAGGATCAAGATGGGGTATGAACGGATGGACAGATAGTCAGACGGGCTGAGGTGTATCAGAAAAGTCACTTGATAACCTACTGTTCAGATGAGCTAATTCATTAAGATTACTGAACGAAAGAAGAAGAAAATGGTTCAAATTAAATGTCATACACGACCATTTTGGCCCACCCTATCATACCCAAAACCCCCACCATAGGATTATGATTAATTATTATATAGAACAATGGCATGCAAGAGAGAGGTTACAGTTGAAATAATATGTCACTCCCGGAAAAAAACCATTGTTGATGAGGCGTTACACTTCACCACACTAGCCAGTAAAGCGGTCTAATTTCTAATAATTAATTGAACTTGGTTCGTCACAAATTGTGCAAATTGATGGGCGATGCCAGAGTAACAATAGAAACAAGATTGGCTTTAAGGAGAGTAGTTGTGTTAATTACCGGGTTAAATTTATACTGGTTAACTACCGAATGTTTATTCACTGCATCCACTAAAAAATGACATATAGCACTTTTTTTTTATTTAGTGTGAGTAAAACGTCCAGAGTTAAACATCATTAAATAATTTGTCAAAAGAAGATATTTTAATGCTCTATGGATTATGTTTAAATAGTAAATTCATATGAAGAAGTAAATCTCGCTCACAAGATGGGCGGAGCGGAGCTAGCGAAGTCCGAAGTCCCAATCTTCTGTGACGAAAGATTTCTCTTCATATGATCTTCTGGACTTAGAAAGAACCCAACCAAGCAAATCAAATTCAAAAC
>CAJDSM010001456.1:0-45721 GCA_903981925.1 Ostrea lurida
CAATATTAGTCTCACTGATCTGTCAGCGATTTGAAGCTGCTAAAATTTATTATCTCTCTTTAATGAATTAAAATTCCATTTAATTATCAACAGTTCTCATAATAATCAATATATTCTTCTTTTCACTAATAATGGATATCAATTAATTCGGAATGAGTTAAATGGCACAATAATCAATTATTACTCCTCTTCAAATAAATTGATGATATTTAATTAATTCCAATAAAGGGAGGCAAATAATATAGAGGAACAGGAAACAATATTTATATATGTATAATATCATTTATTTTATTTATTATATTTTATATAATATTATTAATAAAGCAAAGATGATAATTATGAGTTATTTTATTAATATTAATTATATCCTAATTAATATTTTATTTATATATAATTTAGTTACTTTTATAATTTTAAGTATTATTGAATGTATATTAATATATAAATATATATATTAGAAATATTATTTTAATAAAAATTAACAAATACTATTTATATTTATTTATTTATTTTATTTTTTAATTTATATTTAATAGAGATTATAAAATAGTATTTATCTTATATTATAATTTATTTTTATTATTCCGAGTTAATATATTATTATTAAAATTAATTGGAGTGTAAAGTAGATTAAAAATGTACTATTTTTTGTTAAGTTTTAATAATAAATGGATTATATATTTATAAAAATTTTTTTATTGATTAATATTTGTGTTATGTAAATATATAGGTTATCATTAAAAATTTCTTATTTTTTTAATTTTAGAGTGTATTATATATTTAATTATTTATTATAAAAAAATTTAAATTAATTTTTTATTTATTTTAAATAATTTAATAATATAATTATTAATTTATTATTATAGACGAGCCGGAAAGTAGGAGTGGACTCTTGAGATTCACGACAGCCTATAATTGAACAGATATACTCGTCTTAATGAGAGGAATTAGATGCACCACATTTAAATCCCGTATAACAAAAGGTGTTGTAAAAAGTAATTAAAGGATATCTAACTTGAAATAACAAAGGAGACCATAATCATTCAACCATGACCAAGTAATTAAACTAAACGAGCCTTTGCTAGTCGTCTCTAGTTTCCCCCAGTCGACCTAAGCGTACAAATATCTCATAGGTAGACCTTCGGAAGCGTGTACTCGTCTAGACTGAGCGGAACACTCTTTACACAATCAACCCCAGAATTCGTGCATTAGACCTCTCTCGCGTAGCGACGAGCACCACATTCGACCATGTCCTTCTTGGGAATTTTAATAGAAGCACAATGAACCGCTGATTAACCCTCCAGGTCATCAAACCTATGAGTACTTACTATTCGAATCGACGGTCTCTCCGAACATACAATACACCGTTCGAATCGTTACACAATCTCACAGCATGTTGGGTGATATGAAACTTTCGTACGCGCCGCCGAGCTTATCAATGAAGATCACCATGCCCCCCAACCCTTATCTCTCGAGCTTCAAAGCAAGCTAGATGGCCCTCATGTTCTATACGAATAATTCGAAATAATGGAGGATCTTTATTACCAGAGAATTTTTAGAGAGGCAGAGAATATCTCAAGTATGGAGGGATTTATTCAATTTGCGCGGCGATGTTAACCGACATCAAATAACTACCAATAAAGTAACGCATCCCATACAACAACCATAAGTCATACTTAATCTAAATAAAGATACTGCTAAAATGATTAATCACTGCCAGAATCATCACAGAAAAACGGCACGTTGATGGTATGCTCCTGCTGCCATAACTTAGGCAAAAAAAGTATTCTCCACAAGGCATGATTTAAAATTTTTGTATTCAAAACACTAGTCATTTACAGTCATGAAACATAACGTAGATGTGTATATCCATCTTATATACGTACATGTGTAAAATAAAAATGGGAATCAATACTTTTCCATGACTCGGAGTAGGTCGTAGAGCTGTGTAGGTTTAGGAGGTTCATCCTAGCATGGTGTAGGTCGCGTAGGTCGCGTGGCACTATGACGTTTCCTTTCCATTTATAGAACTGCCACTGTTGTAGACACGTCGTCTTTTTTAGGCTTAATTCTCACTGGTTGTTTACATTTTCAGGGCACGAGTTTTGTGGTTTCACATTTTTACTGTTAATATATTGGATTTCCTTTAAGGTAGTACGAGTGTGAGATCAACTAGTAATGGGAAAACAAGATGATTATTTGTATCAATTGGTTACACATATGTATGGACAAGCTTGGCCATGAAATAAAAAAAAAGAGTGTAGCCGTTTTGCCCTTCTCAGTTGGCTGATCAAGGACTAAGGGAGCCGTACTCGTGATTTTTTTCTAAAAAATATAGTCCATATTACTAACTTTAAAAAATAAGTCAAGGATGACCATAAAAAATTATAACAATATTGATTTTTTTAAATATGTAAATCTGTTCTAAACATTATAAAACAATAAAAAACAAGAGGCCCATGGGCCACATCGTGCTCACCTGAGTGACCTTTGGCCTGGCTTTTAGCAGTGGTGATTTAGAAAAGAATTTTCAAGTCCTTAAAAGACCCAGTGTCTCTGGAGAAGAGAGGCGGATTTTATGCAAAACTTTTTGAATCCCCTGTTGTGGCCTTGCCCTACCCCCGCGAGGTAATGATACTTGATCAATTTGATTCTACTCATATATCAGGAAGCTTTAAGGAAATGTTGTCTTTTTTGGTCTTGAGAAGACCCGTAATTTTTTCAATATATATTCAAATTGTAAAACTTGACCCCTATGGCCCCACCATACCCCTGGGGTCATGATATGAACAAAACGTGAAATCTCCACTATATCAGGAAGGCTTCATATAATTATCAGCTTCTGCACCAGTGGTCTTGAGAACAAGATCTCTAAAATTTCCCCTATATAATTATATGTAAAACTGGATCCCCATTGGGGGCCTCCCATCGTACCCCCGGGGATCATGAGTTGAACCAAACATGAGTTCTCCTCACATCAGGAAGCTTCCCATATAAAGTCAGCTTCCTGGCCCAGTGGTCTTGAGAAGAAGATTTTTTAAAGATTTTCCCTATTTATATAATCTTTATGTAAACTTGGGGATCCCCTATTGGGGCCCATCGTACCCCCGGGGGGACATGGATTTTTGAAACAAACTGGCCCGAAATTCCTCTATATCAGGAAGCTTCCATTATAAAATTCAGCTTTCTGGTCCCAAGTGGTTCTTGTAGAAGATGAATTTTTAAAGATCTTTCCCTACTATAATAATAATGTAAACCTTTGATCCGCCTATTGGGCCCCATCGTACCCACCGGGGGACATGATCTTGACAACAAAAATCTTAAATTCCTCTATATCAGGAAGCTTCCATAAAAATTCAGTCTTTCCTGGCCCCCCAGTGGTTCTTGAGAAGTATGATTTTTAAATGATTTTCCCTATATATCATATGGTAAAACTTATTCCCCTATTGGGGCCCCATTCGTACCCCCGGGTCAATGATATTGTAACAAACTAAATCATCCCTACTATATTCAGAAAAGCTTCCATATAATTTCACGCTTTTCCGATGGTTCCAGTGGTTCTTGAGAAGATTTTATAAGCATGAGATTTTATCCTAGATAATCTATGCTGTAAAACTTGGATCCCCTATGTGGCTCCCATCTACCCCGGGTCATTGATTTGAACAAACTTGGATCTCGCTCTGATATCAGAAGCTTCCACTATAAATCGTCAGCTATTCCTGGCCCAGTCGGTCTTAGAGAAGAAGATTTCTTAATAGATTTTTCCATTATGATAATCATATTAATAACTTGGATCCCCAATTGGGCCCCATCATAACCCCCAGGAGGTGCAATCATTGTATTACAAACATTGAATCTCTCTATACAGGCAAGCTTTCCATATAAATGTCAGCTTTCCTTGGCCCATTGTGTCTTGAGAAAAGATTTTTAAAGATTTGTTCCCTATTTTATAATTTCTACAACATGTACAACTGTATCCCCTATTTGCTTATTCGACCCACCGTATCCCCGGGCGCAGTCCCTGATTGAACAAACTTGAATCTCCACCTATATCATGAGGAGCTTCATAATAAACCAAGTTTCATGTGCTTCTCCTAGCATACCGGAGTGGTGCTTCGATAAGAAAGAGTTTAAATGGGACACCACCTATTTTTTGCATTTCGTGATTTATTACTGTCCCCTTATGATAGGGGGCCTATTGGTTTTCCTTAATTTAGAAAAACTTGATTCCCCCTTTACCCTGCATAAATTAAGCTGTGGCCAAGTTTGGATTTGAATTTTCCACAGATTTCTTTGAGAGAAGAAGCTCGAAAATGGTGACAATTTAGATAACAGACAGATCCAGTTTACGGACAGACAGACAGACGACGGAACAAAAGGCACAAGATCAGAACTCAGCTCAACTTAAGCACTCGCGCCTACAGCGTGAACTCAAAATTATATAACCTGTATTCTTATACTGTTACTCGCAGCCCAAAACACCACTATGATAATCCAATTTTTCCACTAGTGCAACAACACCATTCACTGTAAATTGTGGAACTTTAATCATTGTAAAGCCAGACAGAGTAATGGAAACTGAAAAAACAACTTATTTCATAAAATATAATAACATTCAATCAATGTGTCAAATTTTTAGAAAAAAAGGGAAGATGGAGCCATTTCATAAACAATACTCAGCCGAGAATTCCTCTGACCCAGTTTTTATATTTCTCAAGGCACACCAAATCATCCTGTTTTACGATTTGCTCAATTCAATTCAATAAAAAAGCAACTTAAAGGAAAATGGAACATATTGGGTACATCAATAATCTCTATGACTACTATATTACTGAAATTTTTATTATAACAGGGAAAAAAAATAATTAATATTGTCATCAATTGTCATACCAATGTGGCGCACAAATAATTTTCACCATCATTAACCTCCAGAATGAAATAATGAGCAAAATGTGCATCCTTGGTATTCACATGTTTTTACAATGCATATAAGAGTAATGGAAATAAAAAAAGCCATACTAACTATATTAAACATATAATGGGATATAACATTCACAATATCACAATCAAATGTGACCAATAATTTCAGAAATAAAAGAGTGCGAGCCATTTAAAACAATCTAGCCCGAATTTCCTCTGAAACAGCTTGTTCTCAGCCAAATTTCATATTGTTTTCTAAATTTGGATCTATCCAACTCAACCAAATAACCTAACATTAGAAAAAAACAAAAAAAACAAACAAAAAAAAAAGAAAAAAAAAAAAAAAATACCGCAACAAACAAAAAAAAAAGAAAACAGATTAAACTGGGGAAAAATGAATTAACATGTAACAATATATTTCATGAAACTATATTGACTTTTTCATGTAAAACTCAACTTATCACTATCCTGTGTAACAGGAAAAAAAAAGGTTAATTGTTTCATACTAAACTACCTCGTTCCCCATCGGCTCCCAAAATATGCAATATGCGAATTTGTGCATCATAAAAATCGTATATCACATATTTTACAACCTACAAAAGTAGTAAATGGGAAAATATAAACACAAAAGCATACTATTCTTACTAAACCATAGTATAACAATAAAATTATATTCAATCGCGCTCCAAAATCTCCCAGAAAACGTTGTGGAAGCCACTTGGGAAATAACTATTAGCTTCGAAAATATTCCCAAATTAAACAGACTTAACATGCGACCAAACCATAAATGAACCTGAGCGCATATATGAGAACACCATTATTTTTCCAATAATTCCTCACGTCGGCACGATAATGCATGATAAAAATGCAACAAAAGGCTTACAAGAACATCAATAATTATCATTGGAAATATTTTATCGACCCAAAGGACACTAGAACACACTGTACACTGCTAGACAAACTATCCAAAATCAGCTCTGTAAAAACCTAGCCGCATTAACTGTAAGCACCTTAGCTTTCCTTCTTTGTTATATGCGTATGTGTACACTCTTTCCTCCCCTCGTGTCATACTAAATAAACTGTCTAATTCTATAGCTTTTGGATGAAATTGGAGTCTTTGGCACAGTATGCACCTGGATTGTACAGTCCGGCTTTATCCCACTGATTGTTGAAAACTTTGCTGACAAATCACAAATAATGTGACTCTTCTGGGACTGTAGAAAAGTACCAAGTCAATGAGTCTATAATTCGAGTTGCATTGGAGATATTATACTAGATGAATGCGTTAACAAACTTTTACTCCCATACCAGAATACAAATTTACTATGATTCTACGAATGTATTCTGAGCTGCCTGTGAAAATTAAAAATAACCAAAAATAGGTTTTGACAGAACAAATAATGCCCCTAGTGATGAGACTATTTCGTCAATTATATTTGCAACAATTGCCATACTAGAATATTAATCTTTGCCGGGAAATTAATTGACAATTTTAACTGCGCAAAAAAAATCCAAAAACAGGTCATATTCCTGAATACTGTACTCATAAAAAATAACACCCCCTTGTTAATGACTGATGATGCTCCCTTTCCATATGGGCATCATCTAAAAACAAATAAATTCTGGTACCGAGAACTTCGCATACGGAGATGTATATAACAGCATTTGAAATAAAATAAAAACCTTATAAAACAATTGGGCAAAAAGATGTGGTTCGCCATCCGCAATGAACCTGGATAAGAAGGGAGACCCACACTACTTTCTGCGACAGAACTCCATAACATCCATTCCGCACCAAAAGACAAAAGTTCCCCAACTATCATCTCCCAATTACAGACCATATCCAAATGTCCATTCGACACAAACGCCACCTATCCGCATGCTATTGGGAGTTTAACAATCTCCTCATAAGTCCACACCCAAACCACCCTTCAACAAACTGGAAAGAAGAACCACCAGCGGCCTATACGGCCTATCAATCTATGCGATGTTAAATATTTTAAATATATTTATAGATGATATCAATGAGTAAACAAAAGATAGGAAAAAAAGTAATTTGCCAATTACGATCCAAAGACTTTTTATTATAATTAACTGAATAAACTGATACTACATAACCTGAGTATCATTTTTCAATACCTAGTATGTACATTGTGTACAATTATACCAGCTAAAGCAATTTTTATCAAAATTCAAAAAAATCTAACAACTGCATGGCCATGGTTCCCATA
The DNA here is from genome assembly GCA_903981925.1 of Ostrea lurida. Lineage (NCBI taxonomy): Eukaryota > Metazoa > Mollusca > Bivalvia > Ostreida > Ostreidae > Ostrea > Ostrea lurida. Next base: position 7,152 of record CAJDSM010001456.1, read on the forward strand.
TGGTTGTGACCCATGCAGTATGACTGTATTTGTTTGACAATTCAGTCCTAAAAGAAATAATTTCCTTCCTTTCCCTAATCTGCACCATGAAACAATAACATAGTGAGTAATTGAGATTGACCACTAAGCTGAACACCTTGCCAAATCCCTGTCAAAAGGCGTAGGCGCGTGGAGGGAGAGGAGGCAGGAACATTGGGGAAGTCGGCCACAAGAACTAAAGCCTCATTATGAAGAAAATTAAATCACCTGTCCAATTAAAGTATATGTTGATCAAACTCTGCAACAATAATATTTTTTATTTTCATTACACAATTATATCTCAAAACATTTCATGCATCCAACATATTCACTACAGTATCAGTTTTACCTTTTACAATCTTCCGAGAGCAGCCTTTTTACATATAATAAGTATCAGTCATATTTAAAGAGAGTTAAGAGAAGAGACAGATTAGCGGACGATTAAGAAGATGAAGAGACGATTGACGAAGAGAGAAGAGATAAGCATCCTCTCTTTCACTACCCGAGAGTTAATACACATCTAATCGTGAATAAGTTTAAAGTCCTGCGCGAACGAGCCAACAAATAGAGAATCCAAACTCGCTCATCACACATCCTGATGGTTTTACGGTAACACCACTGATTCCATTCGCATACTATCAGAATGACTAAACAACATCTATTTTTTCTCCATACAAGACGTGATGGTACACCACATTGGCGGTAATCATTCTACCATTTACATAGGGATATTGTAATTTTGAGTCTTAAGACCACGGCGCTATAATAACCTGCCGAATATTTAATCAACTATGACTAATTGCATTTCTCTTGAACCAATTTTCTTTGAACAGATAATGCGGTCGAATATTTTCACCCTTTCTGGTTCCTGGCTCCTAATTCTCTGGTTTTTTTGTGACTAATTTTTTCGTTCTTCGAGGTAGAGCCCACAACGCTCCTTCAACTCTTCCCGTCTTGGCACGTGCCCATTTTACTGCCTCCACTCTGCAAACCACCCTACATGGCTCCATTGTGGATATTACGGTTCCGGGTATCAAAGCCGGAGGTTCGGAGGTGGCGCGAAATGAATTTTTAGATTTCGGAATTTATCTCACATGGTCTACCTATGTTTTACTTATCAAAGATCTCATCACTCGTAACAACACTAAAAAATTGTACAGCTGTTAATACAAAATCTTTAAATGGCGAGAGTTTTATCTAGCAACTTTAAAGGGACTCTTGCCCCAAATTTTTACGCTTGCTATCTTATTTATTTAATTGGGCTTTATCAGTCCTTACAGGATGCAATCTTTATAGAACATTGTTAATTTGTGGTGATCATTGAAAGGTGCCAACAAAATTTTAGCCCCAGATAAATATGATTTACCCAACAAAATATAAAGATTCCCACAATACATCACTAATCATCTCCAGCAAAGATTAACCAATTCTAGTCATTGACTCCACAAAAGTGGTTTTCTTTATTTGAGAGAGAATTTTTCTCGTTGTGTCCCGCATCAGGTGGATACCAGAATTGGGAATCTTCAGTTGGTTTCTCAATGTTCCAGTTAATCTGTGTTCCAGATTTATCACCCATTCTGGAATATTTTAAGACCAACTCTTAATCTTATGGTCACTGAAAATCATGTTCTACAATAACTTAGATTAAAATTTGGTATAATCAAGGAATCTTATATCCCAAAGGTGTAGCAGGATACTAAGTATGGTCAGAGAATGATTTGATAACTTAAATATTTGTCACAACAATAATTATTGTCCATCCAAAGTTTATTTTGTCTTATCTTTTGATTCAATTTCCATCAAGAAAAGCTTGGATGTTGTGTCTTTCAGTTCATGGAGGATTCTAATGTGTCAATACAATTTTGTGATGGAAAATGTTAATATACATCGAATCATCTCATCTCTCAAGATGTAATGACAAAAGATACATAAAATTGGGATATCAACAACCAGCATTTAAATTGGCAAATGACGCACTATGTCAAAACTTTTAAAATAGGCATTTATTTCTAACGTGTTGTTTGACAAAGATCATTTTTAGAGGGCGAATATCATTCAATTATTGGACACAAGGACTACATATACATGTTTACAGCACCGTTACTTACGATGACTCTCCCTGCCCCAGTGTCATACGTGGTTCTCCTGGTCAAAACCAATTATGTTTGTGCCAGATCCCCCCCACCAGTAAAACGGACTTGCATCCCCCACCATTTCTGGATACACGCTTTGTCGCATCTTGGAGCGAGGCAATCCCTAGTCCTGCACAGAATCTGACCGTTTATTTTTAAATAATATCTACAATGATACATTTACATAAAGGATCAATGCAAGAATATATTGGGCAACCATTCTAAAGAAATATTTCGCGACTGCTTAACAAACACAGACGATGTTGCCCCTGTAAGATGCAAATTAAGAACCCCCAGTGGTAACACTAGAGATCCGACCAAAAGTATCAACATGGCTTTGAGCGAATCAGCGTTGAGAAGGAAAAAAGAGCTAACAGCTGGATGAAACATGGGGAGTTAAGCGAAAACAGCTGCAACAAGACCCGAGGCTATGTGGTCAGCGAACAGCTGCCAAAGAACCCAGGCTATGTGGAGCATTTAAGATAAAAAGCTGGCAAAAACAGCTATGTGAGGAACAGCTGCAAATCCGGGCTTATGTGCAAGGAACACTGCAAAGACCGGGCTATGTGGAGGAACAGCTGCAAAAGACCAGGCTATGTGGCAGGAACAGCGTGCAAAAGGACGGGCATGTGGAGCGAACAGCTGCCAGGGAAATTACCGGGCTATGTGGAGGAAGAGTGTTGAGGGTCTTAGGGGCCACTTAGCTGGAACTGGGAAGTGGATAGGTAACAGGCAACATACCAATTATAAATATTTGCTTGGTTTTGCATATTTGTGATTTTTTTCGTATATCACACTATCGAATAAAATCTAAAATCATATGCAACTGTTTGGCCTATTTCCAACAGTATTCTGGGTGATAAATCGCGATTCTAGCTTTAGTTCCAATTACTACTCTATGAATTATGAGACCAATTTTAGTATAAACCAAATGACTGAAAGCGTGAGATTTAGCCCAATGAAATTGATCCCTCAAAAGTATCCGATTACCCATATTATGTTTCTACATATAATTTTTAGATTCAGATTTATATGTTGGAAAGAAATCATCAAATTATCAAAGATACTGTGTTATGCTATTTGGTACATACATATCATGTATAAAAATAGACATTATACATCATATTCACCAGTGTTAAAGTGAATCAGTTATTGGTTATTTATCACTATGTGCAATAAGTATCTTTAATTGTTAATCTAATTACTGACCAACAAAAAAAACCCCATTCATACCCTGCAGACAGCGGCTGATCTGTGTGTGCCTTCCAACAATAACTAAACCCAGTCCGTGTTAAGACTTATGCGTACCATAACTCCTTATTAATGCTTATATAAGTGGATAGAGCTCAAAGATTAACACTAAAATTAAAAATTAAAAATGACAAATTACATCAACAATATCAAAATATGATTTCATACAAAACATGGACATCTCTGTTCACTGACCATGCTCAATCAATTTGTTTCGGAATACGGATGAATGCATGTTGTGCACTTTAAAAATGATAAAAATTATTGAATGATTGTTCAAACCTTTATGAACTATCATTTTTACTTTCCAGTAACACATGCTTGACACAAGCTAGGAAATTCGACCTGGAACCTTTGTACCAATGTGCTTGATTGCCCATGGTTCGTGTTTCATTCTCAGTTCCTTAAAGCCCTGATATAAGGATATTTCTTGATTGCGGGTCCTGGACAAACGGTAAAGCACAATATTATGATAGTCAAAACAAAAATAACCGTTATTCAATCCAAACATTCAAATCAAAAAAATGCTAAAACTTCTTAATTCAATTAGGTCCAGAACAATCTCTAGATAGCTTCATTTCTTACCTTATTCATAATATTGCCATTACCTGAATTAAACTAAACTTTGAAATTCATGGGTAACATGTATAGCTATTTCAAAAATATAAAAACTTTTTACATTGTTCATTTTTAATCAAAGCAACAACAATACCAGTCCCTCTTAACAGAGAGTAGCAACAAATCTTCCTCATACTTTAACCTTACATGTGATCTTTTCTCTTAATTTCAATAGGATTCGTTCCTTGCATAAAAAAGATAATTAAAATGCTACCTTTGGAATGAGTTATTATACTCAATTGACAAAAGTGGTTTTTAAATGTGCCTGCAGATTGCTCAAAGCTCTAAGTGTTCTGACTCACATACACACATACTCACTAACCATACTCACTCACACTTCACCATGGATCTAGGTCTACAGCTCAGTGTCTCACATACACAGTATCGCACTGCATTCACGACGTCACTTTCTATTCACTCCCATGGAACCTAGGTCTAACAAGCTTCAGTGTCTCACATACACATACTCCACTCACACCTATACTCACTCACACTCCATGGACCTAGGTCACAAGCTCTAGTGGTGTCTCACAATTACACATACTCACTCCTACACACTTCACACTATCAAAACCACTCCATGGATCATAGGACTACAAGCTCTTTGTGTCTCATCATACACATACCACTCACACATATTCGCACTCAACACTTTCCAAATGAAACCTAAGGTCTACTCAATTGCTAAGTGATCTTCCACTACACGAGTACTCACACAACATCTGAACTCACATTGGGAACCTAATGTACCTCAATATGGTATGCCTATGCACAAGCAACAAAGAAGTTATTGGCTGGACACAAATACCATGTTAAACAAGAAGCAAATTGCCATCATTAGAAATATGCTCATTACATCCACTTTTGAATACGCTTTCTAACTTTACCCACGTCAAGGTCAAACTGCATGCTTACGCATTTGTTATGACCGAGTGAACACGCTCGACGGAGATATGCTACGGTGACCGCACGCTGAACATGAAGGAAAAAATGATTTGAACGCATGGTGACCACACCGGAAAAAATGTTAAAAATAGTTAGAAACGTTTTCAGGGACTGTACCTATTTCAGTGGGATTCATATTTCAGCAGAGTTAGCTAACACTGTCCTTTATGTGCTAATTTATTATGCTTATCAGTGTTTGACACTAAGATTTTTGGTATACTAGTCCTGAGGACTAGTAAATTATATAATTAACTAGTCCTGGTGTTTGGTAAATAGTCCGGCTGCCAAACGCAGCCGGTCGAGCCGCGAAGCGACAAGGGGGGAGAGTGCAGGAGGGGGCTTGCCCCCTCCTGCTGGTGGGGGTCCGGGGGGTCTTCCCTGGAAAATTTTCAAAATCTGGATGCAAAATCGTGCATTTCCATTAAATTTTGAGACAAATAAATGAAAATTTTGTGACAAAATTTTGGCCTTATTTTACTGATTCTCCCATAATATCGAACAAGATTTTACATTTTCAAATTTATTAACACTGGGGACTTTTTACAATCCAAGTGCCAAAAACAATTTAAAAGAATTCAATGAATATGCTATATCATTTGATAAAGTTCATCATCATTTTTCCATCAGCATCATTTATTTAGAAGTCCAGCCGGACACATATAGAATTGATATTTTGGAGGTTCCGGGACAAAATTTACTAGCCTCGGCTATAACCGGATGCGTTAGTGTCGAAATCCCTGCTATATTCGAAAGAAACAAGTATACATTCCTTCACTTGGCCAATACGGCTAGCGCCTCGGTCAAATTAGTATGTGCATTGAGCTGTAACTTCTCAGTACCTCGGGAAAAATATTCTGGTCTATTGACTGATCAGACATTAAATAACTATATAATGTTGATGTGTTGTGCCAATAAAGAATTTGAAATAACTCTATAAATTGCTTATCCTTAGCTTCTTTGCCCAACTACCCATTTGCCCTATAAAAGGGTCCAAATAAGCTGATTATTTGTGTTTCTGATAGGATTCAAATACCATGAACTTTTGTCAATATAAATCAATATATCAATCGTCAGATTAACCCACAGCATTCTCATGTTACACTACAGTCAACCCAATTAAGGTTGAATAACCTTGTGTTTAAAAAATGATCACGATTGATTCCTGTTGACTTAAACTGTTAAAGATGCAACAGACACTCACATATGTCAATGACTAAACCCTTTCTGGCTTTCATGAACGAAGGTAAAACTGGTCATAAATTTCATACCGTGAAATGGGGATGGACTCTTGTTGACAAAGTTTATTAACTGCTTTGCAGCATTTATTATTCCGTCTTTCGTTACGTTTGTTGAACTCTAAAAAAAAAAAAAAAAAAAAATATTCATGAAATCTTATTTGTCATTTTTGTATGTTCATTAGATCATGGCGTAAGCCTTTACCGATTATTGTATTGCGTTTGTGCCAGTAAAATAGTTCTCTATTCAATGTGATAAAAATGCTCATCAAGTAAAACTATTGCAAATAATTACCATCATTTGGGCTACGAAAATGAAACCAAGTCACAAGCCAGCGAGGGTTTCACCGGTATTTATACTAACCGTTCAAGCATAACGTCTGGTGCGTTCGAGATCACCATTTCTATTGTTCTGGAGCGCCATTCTTAGACTTAAACTTATCGCAAAAGAAAAAAATATGTGCACGAACGTGATTTGGAATAACAATAACTACAGAGGTGGCGAAAGTTCTTGCACCTTCGAACACCTTCTCGTGGTGCGTACCCGGCGTTTAAGATAATCAGAATTTGCGAATTGCGCTCGTTCATCGAAGTGATCTCGAACGCACTCTCCCAGTGTAGCAAGCACTTGTTGGCACTGCGATCCCGATGTATTGACGGGGGTGGGTGGGGGTTTCTTTATGAAAGGATCATTTTTTAAAAATATGATTTCATCATCAAAAGAGTAATATATTTCATGAAAAGTCTCATTAATCGTGTAAGATATACGCTGTTTGTACTAATTAAATAATATAAAACTAAAGTATCTGTCTACTATTTATATTCTACACTTATATACAATAAACATGGTCCCCACGGACGACCAACGACCAGTCTTCCTACTGTCAGCCTTCTCTATGGGCTCTGCTGCGTCATGCGTCTGGCTTGCTCCATTGCCCCCCCCCCCCCTTCAAAAACAATTAAAGGCATCTTCCTCTTTTCATGGTGATCAATTTTACAAAGTTGTATGATCTTGGAGCTTATCGTTATCTCTGTATCCTGCCTATAATGTTTTTCCAACCAAGTGACACTACAGCTTTGACCTCTTGACCTTCAAAAATAATAGGCATCTCAAGTTGTAAGATCCTTGAGCTTACGGTTTATTCTGTATCCTGCCTACAAGCCCGGACAGACAGACGGACAACATTACCATAATATATATTAAGACTCCAAAGTGCGATGGTGTCCCCAAAGTGCGATGTCTCGCCAAAGTGCGATGGTCTACACGTTACTCCAAAGTTCGATGGTCTTACACGCCAAAGTCCGATGGTGTTGGTAACGTTACGTTATTATGACGTCAATCACGAAGAAATCTAACGTCAGCATGCCCTGACGAATATTTTTCGAGGATAAACTGAAGAAAAAGGGAGATCCGAAAATTTATGAGAGAACTCGGACTCCCATGTACTCTCTGATGTACTTTTTATCAGCTTTATCGAGCTTTGGCTCATGATTAAGGACCATCGCACTTTGGCGTGTCAGACCATCGCACTTTGGGCATGATGGGGAACCATCGCACTTTGGCGTGTCAGACCATCAGGGTTTGGCTCAGACCATCGCACTTTGGAGTACCATCGCACTTTGGAGTCCTACATATATAGGTCTTTGATGGCATTATAAAATTTATCATGAGTAGAAAATGTTTTTGAATCAACTGAGACACAAAAACACCTTAGGAAAGTAATAATAAAATGTTGCTACAAACTGTAAAACAAGAATATTTGGCGCAAACATATATATTTTAGTGCAATCAGCATTGAAAACCTTTTGGTGTAAACTTATAGCGCAAATATACCACTTGGTCAATGACTTAATGTCAATGAAAACGTTTTAGCGCGAAATTAATTTTAGCGCAATCTTATGTCAGTGCTAAAATATATAGTGTGCTAAATATTCTTGTTTTACAGTAAATAAGGGACTTTGACAATGAAGAAATGAAGTCATCCTGTTTGTCATGGAGTTGAGTTTCTATTTACAACTAATGTCTATGTTCAATAAAATGAAGCAGAAATAGAAGATTGTGTGATGTCTTTTATTTCAAGGTCACTGGACAACACAATTATAACATTTATTTAATCGAATGGGACATGAAACCTTCGGAGACTCCCAACAAAAATACATAATCAACAATACATTTACATGTAAACCTCCATATTTTAAGTATTTAATTGAATATGATACAGGTCTAACACCCACCATTCAAAAACAAATATCTCGGTACATGTATCCATCATTCATATTACTTTATCTGACACAGTACTGACTGATTTCATACTTTCAGATTTTTCTTTTTCTTCTTGCTCTGTGGTTGTGTGATGTCCCTGACAGGGGTCTCAATGTCAGTGTTTTCTTTCCCTGTTTTGACACGTTTTTTCTTGGCTGAGGCTGATAAGCCCGCGGGTGTTAAGGAGGATCGCAGAGTGTTGGGAGGAGTTTTGAACATGATCTCTTCCTCCTCACTATCTTCCACTAAGATTTCCATACTGCTATCCTTGGGGGAAATGCTAGCTTCTGGAGTCTTTTTCTTTTTCTTCTGAGGCATGGGAGTCACTTTATGTTTCGGGGTAATCAGTTCTCTTGATGTTACTGGTGTGGTTTTGTTGGTTGCAGTTGGTGTTGCTTTAGGTGTACGGTTTGTTGCTTTAGGTGTACGTTCTGTTGCTTTGGGTGTACGGTTTGTTGCTTTGGGCGTACGTTCTGTTGCTGGGGTCATCACCTTTGGTGTTTTTACTTTCTTCGATGCTACAGGTGTTGCTTGAGCAAATTTTGTTGATGTTGGTGTGGAAGTTTTGTTTAATGAACTTGAAGGAGGAGTTGAATTTGAACCAGACTTCGATTTTTGCCCAGATTTGGGTGTTTTTGCCCTCTCTTTCAATGGTGTCTGTACAGAAGCTACTTCTGCTGGTTCAGAATTTGTCTCAAGAGCTTTCTCCATTTCTTTCTGTAAAACAATTTGCTTCCCGGTTTTCAAAACTTTCTCCTGCAAATACAATTTAATAATGATAATTAAAGCAAGGTTCAAACTGTGAAATTTATCAATATAAGAATAATGACCAATGGAAGCTCAGTAAATAATGGCATCATGGGAAACTTGCAGATTAAACAGCAACTAGATATCATCGTAGTGGCAAGCAACACAAAGAGGCCCCACTTTGTGGCAATATTTAAAGGAAATATAACCCACTGATACACTAGTGCAAGTTCATATATAAGTTTCAATTCAATACCCACAATGATAGACGGTCTGGAAAATTGTCAAATCCCCAAAACTAAGATATGGTTCATAACTTCTTCAAAATTAGGTCAAAGAAACCCAAACTCAAATTTGATCTGCAACCCTTTAATATCAGTTCTTAGATAAATTAAAGAACCTTAGTGAGTGTGCTCACAAGACCCCAAGCGTCCCCACTATATCACCGTCAACCACTGAATGTCAATTCCATCCAAGCTTTTACTATTAATAAGAGCTCCCTGGAAATCCATCAATAAATGAAACGCTATCCAGGCAACAACATGCTATACACAAAAATCCATGATATTTAAGTCCCCTTCCCCCAAAAGTGGCGCCCCTTGAAAGATGTCTCTAAAAATAAATTTCTGAGTCATTCATTGTCATAGGGAATACACACGTGAAATATGAAAGCCCTATCTCTTGCCATTCAAAAGTTATGGCCAATGTTAAAGTTTTTAAAAAGCAGGTCAAATTTAAAGGTCAAGATCAGGAGGTAAATTTTTTTTTTCACCAGTTGAAAGGGTTTGTCATAAGAAATACACAAGTAAAATATGAAAACCCTATCTCTTGTCATTCAAAAGTTATGACCAATTTTAAAGTATTTGAAAAATTAATCAAACTTCAAGGTCAAGAGGTTAAAAATTCTGGTCTTGCCATAAGAAACACGCATATGAAATATCAAAGCCCTTAGTACTTACCATTCAAAAGTTATAGCCAAGGTGAAAGTTTCAGACAGAATAACAGACAGGACAAAAACAATATGCCCCCAATCAAAGATCGGGGGGAGGGGGGGGGGGGAATTTCATACTTACAACACTTTTAATTTGCAAGTCTATTCCTAAGGTTTTCAACACATCACTTTTCTTTTTGTGATTCTTCATTAATCTCTTTATCGTCTTCTCTTGCTTGATCTCCTTGTTCTTGTTGTTGTGTCTGTCACGTGCGATGACATGTGACTTAGGTTGCTTAAACCCCCCACGTCTTCCTAATGTTGTCGGATGAAGTTTTGACAATGGCATATACTGGCCTAAAAAGTAGCATAATATATAAGTACCAGGGAGTCATTTTTGTTTTTTTCTATTCATACATACTTTTTCAAATTTCTCATTGGTAAATACTCAATACTCACAAGATTAAAATTAACACTTACATTTGATTAGTCTTTCAAACACCAAGTAATTGTTCATTGAATCAGCCACGATCTTCGCGACATCATCGGATGCGAACTCCACAAAAGCATAGCCTTTACTTTTTCCTGTCTGCAAAGAATGTATAAATATTTCAGGAATAATTCAATATTGTATAGTTTGTCCAAGGACCCTGTGCTGTCTGCAGTTCTTTTATTGTGGATGTGTGACTGCAAGACAAATGGATCCTATATCTGTTATATAGATCATTGATGGGTATATAATAAATAAAAGTACTTAAAAGGATATATAATAAATTTATTATCATCTTAGTAATTTGGTTAGAAAAATTGTCTCGTTGACAGAACGCAGCACAGTTAAGGTGGCCAATGGAAAATTCGCTGAAAATATGTGATCGAAAAACATCATTAATTTTTGAATGGATAAATCATCTTGGACTTTATGAAAATTGATAAAAATATAATGACTGAAAATACATTTCCAGGACGATTATATTCAATAGTTATTATAAGATGATCACGTGACTCGGCATCACATGGTTTTGCAAACTGACCACCAGCTATTGTGATTAATCATAAATTTCAATTATACAAGGGCATATTTGGATTGAATCCTAAAATTGATTCATGAATGTTGTTATAAAACCTCTGTAGTTTTACGGATACGTCTGCATTCCTTACAGATTTTGACTTATAATTGTTAAAAATAATATATTGTATCGTATGTTGAATTTCTTACCAGTCATCTGCAATCTGATTTCAAATAGAAATTTTTTCTAAGATCCTTTTAGGAGTACAACGTTTTCCAAAAGCTTAATATTTATTTTGTTCGTGTTTAAAAACACTAGTGTTGGTGTATTTTAGGGCATGCCCTTGCAATGAATCGATATGCATGACCCACCCATGACTCAATATATCCCCCGTTATCAATAAATAAGGCATCATGCTTTCCTACGGGATAGATAGATAATATATTTTATGTGGAATTTATAAGGGTGGCATTGTGCTCAAATTAATTGTCTGTTTAAAAAAATTTTTCCATCTATATTTGCATTTACAATCTAAATTATTTTTTTCCGTTGAACAAAAAACAATGATCCGCCACCTCTAGATCATGAAGCTGCGTCACACTAGATCGCGATGACGTCATGCTTAAAAGTGCATCAGCGTCGATGTTTTGTTTATATGCTGAGGGCGTTAGACACACTCAGCGACCACCAAAGCCGTTTAATGTAAGTTTTGGTGTAGTACTAATACTTCCGTGCAATTAAATAAACAATAAATTACTTCTAAATTACAGGATATTGCCAGTTGTCGATTTTTGTTGTTGTGTGTGTGATGTCATACTACACATTTCCTAAGGTAGAATATTAGGACACGCCCCTTTACTTTAGCCTGTAACATGGTGCTGCGAAGAGGATCAAAACTCAATTGTTTCAAACTCAACACGTCTGACTTAACCTATCTGTGTCCATCACACTCGACATAATCCAATACTTTTGATGATGATACATTTCTCAACGATTTTCACTGGCGAGATTAACTTTCACCATGTTGAGATTTTTTTCTGTCTTACATTGCTGTGTCATCATTCGATTGTATGTATATTTTCTAATCATTTACCATTACAAGGTGAGAAACCGTAAAAATATTGGTATTGTTTGTTTGGAATTTCAATTTAGTTATGTAGACAATCAATGGATTACGTTTGCTTACGTGATATCTTTCACAGCTTTTCACTTTCCCAAACTGGGACATAATATTTCTTTAATTGGTTCTCATAAATCCATGGGGAAGTGTCACAAGTAACAAACTCTGGAACCCTTTCTCTTCATTCTGGCGATTTGACCTCCAGTAAAAACAACAAGATCTCAATCACACAACAAAAAACATTTTTAACTTAGTCTATACACGTGCAAGTGTTTCAAAAATTAACCAGTAGACCAAGTTTATGTCAAGATGGCAGTTGGATGTTGAGATAGAATCACCATTATTCTATTTTAAATAATTAAAAAACAAAAACAGCTAAAATTAATACCGGAGCGAACATCGGACGGGCAAAGGCCCGTCCCGCGACAGCCAAGGCTCTAAAGGTAACCGTTATGTAAGGCCAGCATTTTTTTTTTTTTAGTTTTACAACCCGACCGCTCGAGTTTTTGAATTTTTAGAAAAAAAATAACAATTGCAGAAAACTGGGATTTTTTTCCTTTCCGATGTCAATTTGCATCGGAATGAAGAATTTTGAATTTACTGAATCGTACTTCCGGTTTTAACAACGATGTGTGAAATCTGTATCAGTGTATGGATTTGTTAATGTAAAATTAATCGATGGAGTACGTTTCGAAGCCTTTTTGCCGTCGGAGACTAACAATTTCTGGCGACTTTATTGTACAATGACAATCAGACATGTTTGTGGCAATGACACGTTTTTCAAAATGATGGTTGCGAGATTGACCCGATGTCAGATACAAATCTGCAATGGTAAAGCAATCCACGCAATTCAGATACTCAGATGATGCCCCATGGATTCTGTCGCTGCTTCGCGATATTTAGTAGAGTACATATATCACCAAGCACTCTCTAAAACCATTCAAGGTAATGCATTCAAATGTCCGTGAATGACAGAACGTATGACTAGCTGAGGCAGCCAAAAGTAAGTTCTTGAAAAATAAACGATCCCATTATAGAAAAATGTCATTAAAGAGTTGCCAATTATACAATATACAGCATACTAATATAATCAAAATTTCCTGGTCACCTGCTTTCAGAAGGATACTTCATTTCAAAGCCCTTGAGACAACATCTACTCTGGAACTCATTTTAACTTGATGCTTTATAAGTGAGATTTCCACAATTATTATAGCTCTGGTTTGATTTATGAGAAGCATGCCATTTAAATGTTTTCATTATTTGTAATAGGAACTGGTCCAGATGTGCTTCCTTGGAAGAGCAGAATGAAGAACTGGCGGCAGGACAATGAGAGATTAACAATTTAATGTCAAGTTGTCTTGTGCACCCTATTTTGTAACTGTTGTGTGGCCTATGCAAGGAGTCCTGGTTTCAAAGGCAGTGAAAAATAATGTACTGACATGGTAGAAATAAAGTTGATAATGTATGCAGTTGAACTTTGTTTACTCATCGTCATTTTAATATCAAAAAGTTTAATTTTTTTTTTTATTTTTATTTCCTCCTCCTCCTACGGACTTTATAATCCTGGGGGTTCGTAAACCTAAAAAATTAAAAAAATGCTGGCCTAAAGAAAAAAACTCAAAATCAGCAAAGAAAACAAATCATCTCGCATAGTCAAGGAAATTTTTCCGTGAGCCCATAAAAGGGCGCCGCCACTTTTTATTAATTAATTGCTTCAAACAGATATTCGAGTAAACGTAACTGTTACAACCATAGTAACTCGCATGTATTTGTTAAATTCAAACACTATTTTCTTCAAAATCACGTACTATTAAATTCTTTTTGTTGCATCTCCATTAACCTAATTATTGATAAGGAAAACTAGATACATGGCAAGTACGTACGACTTAATAGTATGAACGGTTCACGAGTTCCAATAAAATAAAAAAAGTAGAAGCGCTCACCTTTATGCCAAATTTATTTTTCTCTTGGATCAAATTTGCTTCATCTATAGAAGTATTTTTCGATTGCCCAAAGCGGGCATGCATTATTTGTGGTGTTAAATCGTTTGGTTTGAAAGAAAACATCGACGTTAGATTGTAACGTCACAATGACTACGTCTTAAGCAGCTGACGTTATATTACCAGCGTTACCACTTTGGAGTCTGCTATTGTCACGCGTGAACAGGTGCATCTGTGACGTCGAATAGCCGAACAATGTTTGTTTTCTTTAAGCGCATAAAAAAAACCACATTTTTAGGTAATACATATTCTATTTCTAACTTACGTACCTTAAATAAATTATGAATTATAGCAAAAACCATTTCTATGCTTCGCTCGGTCCAACGGTCACACCGTATATATATTAATCAATATTATAGGTAAAGAAATAATGACAAAATTTGTTGAATTGTGGTGCAAAAATAGCAACATGCTTGGAGAATCCAATGTTCCATCAGGGTTCTCATTAACGCAAGAATCTGCGTAATATACGCAGCAAATTGATCTGGGATGCGACATTGTTTTAAAACGGTGCGTCCACGGACTCTTCTGAGGACGCGTCCCGAATATCGAAAATTCAAGATTTTTGATGTCGGGATCAATCTGCTTATACTGAACCAAAACTTCCGGCCAAGAATGAAAGTGAAACACCACTGTTCATTACCGAGAAACTCTTATTTATTTTTAAGTATGTGTGAAACGAAACTGAAGCATAGATTTTCATAACCAAGAAACTCTTATTCATTCTTTTAGTACGCTTGGACATGTTTTTGAGGTATTGATAGAATATTACTTGGTGATTTATTGAACAGGATACATTTTTCTCGCTAGAGATGGAAATCGCGTTTTTACAAGAAGATCTAGCTAAAGGGGAAGTGTTCCCAACTTGTCTTATGCCAGTTATGGGCGTGGACTATATATCTAGTTACATAATTTAAAAGTGTAAACTGACAACTGTTGTACCTGCTGCCCTGCACACCATTTTATACTGGTAAAACAATCAAAGTCTTACTTAGTGATTTACTACTACTAGTCTTCAAGTTCGAGAACAATATAATTCTCAAAACAAAAACAAAAATATGGTCAGGTCTGTGAGTTTTCACAACCTTCTGGACAAATCAATCCACCTCTTTCTTATGCATTACCTTCGACTTAATCTTCTTCAGCTTCTTTTTGAAGTCTTTTTGCTTCTTTGGATCCAACGCTAAACTTTTCTGCACTGAACTTTTTGCCACATGCTTTTCCATTTCCATTCTGATTTAATCTACGTCATTCAAATGCCTCCTACTATTGGTTTTATCTTCCTTTGTATAAAGCGTTTTACTGAAGTAAACTAATACACGGGATTTACTAAAATCAGCATCCAGATAATCAGAGTAAAATATCCTTATATTGATAAAGAGAAATCATTCTCACATAAAATTTCATAACTTTGGTTCATAAACGACACATTTAAGTGGCTTAAAAGTATCTCATATTCCTGAAGGACTTCATCAAATATTATATGCCTGTCATAATTTTTTTTTTATATTATTATTATTAAATCTTTATTAATATATTTTATTATTATTCAATCATGAAATTGATATATTTGAGTACGATGATTAATTTCAAATAAAACAGAGAGGACTGTTTTCCCCCCAAAGCAATACTTTTTGTTTTTCGTGAAGACTTATCGTACCCATATGAACATGAGTAATTTTGCTTATTTCAGACTGCTCTAAAGACATTCGGATATCCTTTGGTGAGACCATTCAAAGATTAGTAATTCAGAGGAGGTTCCGATCAGACTTGACAACTGTGTAAACATGGCTAAAATCGTGATTGCGGGTAAGATTTTTTTAAAATTATAGCTATGTCGTTGAATACAAAAATATCAAGAATGAAAAATGATATAGAAAATAAAGCTTTTTTTAAAAGTGCCATGGATGTGTTTATTTTAGTTTTGAGGAGACTAAATATTCCTGTATATACATCACTTTCTTATTGTATTTTCTACTTTTGGTGCAGGAAAATCCGATTGTCCATACTATGCTAGATCAGAACTCTTAGGCGACAAACTTGCAAGAAATTTACCAGACTTTCAACTGCACAAAATAGTTGTTAAACCAGAAGAATGGGATGTAAGTTCATGCATGTTCACGTTCATGAATAGTGCTTATAAATTTTGGTTGAATTTGTTTTAATGATGAAACATTTTTAAATCAAGCTTTAAAAGGAAATTGCAATGCACTGCTTGGGTAAATTTGGGTACTCAAGTTTTGCCAGAGTGGCTATATATGCAACTAAAACAAGGAGATTTACACAAATTGACAAAAATACCAGATTCAAGTTTGATAACCCCCTTAAAATTCGGCTCAACTAAAAGGGTCAACTGGAGTATACGGACAAAGTAGTTCTGGATAGAGAATTTTGCAACAAATGAATAGGAAATTAATGAGCATGATCTATGATAATTGTGACATATATTGGGCAATTTTGAACCATGCATTACATGTTGACAAAACTAATCATATATTAAAAACATTTGACAAAATAATTGTCAATGCATTGACACATTGACGATGACAAAAATAGCAATTGTATTAAATGCATTGAACACATTGTGGAAGCATTGACAAAATTCTCGTCAAATGCAATTGACACTTACATTGACAAAAAAATGGTCAATTATATAATGCATTGACAACATTGACCATTTGACAAAATAATTGTCAATGCATTGGACACGTGACGAAAATAGTCAATGTATTGATGCATTGAACATTGACATTGACAAATTATACTGGTCAATGCATTGACACAATTGACATTGACAAAAACAGTCAATATATTAAACCATTGACACATTGACATTGACAAGCATAATTTGTCAATGCACATTGACCACAGTTGACACTTGACAAAAATAGTCATTATGATTAACTGCAATGACATTGACAAAATAATTGTCAATGCATTGACACCATGGACCATCGACATGTTGACAAAAATAGTCATTTGATGCATTGACAACCATTGACATTGACAAATAATGTCAAATGCAACCTTGACACATTGACATTGACACAAATAGTGTTATATTATAATGGCGAATGACATCGACAAAATAATTGTCAAATGCATTGACACATGACATGACATGTTGACAAAAATATCATTGATGCATTTGACACTGACATTGACAAAACTTATTGGTCAATGCATTACACTTGACCAGTTTGACAAAAATAGTCAATAATTATAATGCATTTGACACAATTGACCATTTCAAAATAATTGTCGATACATTGGACACTGACAATTGTTGGCAAAATAGGTCGCAATATATTAATGGGATTGACACATTGACATTTGGGCAAATGGGGGGGCATTGACAAACTGTTCAACTATATTTAGGAATGAAGCTAATTATCTAAAGCCAAGGGGTGCTCGGATGCATTGACGGAGCTTAGTTGTATGCCAAGTGTCAATGCAATTGAACAACTTAATTTGTACAATGTCAATGTGGCAATGCTTGTCACATGCTTCAAAGTGTCAATGCCATGACACGACTTAATTTGTCATCATGTCAACGTGTCAATGCGATTGACAACATTACATTTGTCAATGTCAACGTGTCAATGCATTGACGAACTAGATGTCAATGTCAAGTGTCAATGCATTGGACAACTCAATTGTCAATGTCAACGTTCATGCAATTGACAACTTAATTTGTCATGTCAACGTGTCAACTGCATTGACGACTATAGATTGTCAATGCAACACATTGACAACTTAATTTGTTTCAATTGTCACGTCGTCAATGCATTGACCGACTTAGACTTCGTCAGTCAAACGGTCAAATGCTTGACAATTTAATTTTCAATGTCAACAATGTCAATGCATTGCGACTATAGTTGTCAATGCACGTGATCATGCATTGACGACTTAGAATTGTTTCATGTCAGTGTCACTTGCATGACGAACTTAGTTTGTCAAATGTCAACGTGTCAATGCATTGACAACTTAATTGTCAAATTACTTTCGTCAATGTCAAGATGTTAGTGACAATTGCAATTTTTAGCATTGAGCCGAATCACTTACCTTCAGCAAAATAGTACGGTCCACAATGCGACTATTTTGTCCGTATACTCCAGTTGACCCTAAAATTCAACTGTCTTGTGTTTATGACATGGTTATAGTCAGTAATTTGCTGTAACTGATCAAAGAAGTATTAAGTAGATTTTATATGACCATTTCCCTAGATGCAAATTTTGATTTTTACTTTTGAAAAATATGAGTTTATTTTGATGAATCAGGCATGGCTGAAAAACACATGCAGTTCCAGGCAATGGGAGCACAAGAAGTCCCCATTGGTGTGGCGAGAACTCATTGATCGAGGTGGAAAGGGGGTCCTTATAGGAGGAGCCAATGAGTTCCAGGAATATGCCTATGGATACTATGGCATTCAGTCCTCACAAATCAGTGAAGACATGCGAAAAATTGCTGAAGAAAACAAAGAGTACAAAATTGAAGAGGATAAGGAGGAGGAAGCATTCAAAGCCCTGAGTCACCCACTGAATGTCTGCATTACAAATGCCACCAACCCAGTTTGTTACAGTTTAATCAATGCCATGGCCAGGGGAAATGTTTTTGGAGATTCAACCGAGATTTCTCTGCATCTGCTAGACGACAAGTGTAACATGGAATCATTAGATGGACTTAGAATGGAAGCTATGGACTTGGCACATGGACTTCTCAGAGAAATTATTGTGACCTCAGAAGTTTCTAAAGCTTTTCAAGGATGTGATGCAATTATTGTGATGGATGACTTGGTTCAAAAGGAGAAGGAAAGCAGAGATGATTTTGTGAAACGGTCTGTCGAGCACCATGTGAAATATGCGAAGGCCATTAATGACAAAGCTAAAAAAGAGGTCAAGGTCCTCCTGACAGGAACTGGGCCCACTAACTTAAATATTTACATGATGATCCAAAATGCCCCCAACATTCCCAAACAAAACATTGTAGGACTTTCACGTACATTGGAAAACAATGCTAAATCAGTGGTAGCAGAGAAATTGAGCATAAACCCAAATGGAGTAGTGGATCTAATCATTTGGGGCAACATCAGCGGAGATTCTTACATTGATCTTTCCAAATGTCGTGTCCATGGATATGATGGAGCCATTTGGGGACCTCCTTCATTCTCATTACCAGCTGTCGAAATGATCTGGGATAAGAAGTGGATGGAAAATGAATTCATTGGTATATAGCATTTGTCATTTTGCTTTAGACTTTGTTGCTTACTATATTCATATGTAACAGTAAGTATTGCTAGGTGCCTCTTCTTCACCTGACGTTTACTGTTTGCAGAGCTGGTGAAGACTCGCCACCAGAAAACTCAGGAGCTGATGAAACACCCAGCCAGCATGTCCAGGGCTGCGGCCATTGAAACCACAATGGCTCATTGGTGGAACGGCTCTCCAGAGGGACAAATCTTCTCCCTGGTTGTCGCATCAGAAGGTATTCAAAATTGATAGGTTTATTTTTGCCCCATTTTTTCACTCTTGTACCCTTGCAATCGATTTGACCTTATCTTAGATCCACCATGACTTAGTTGTGTTGAAGGAGAAGCTGTAGAGAGAAATTTCCAATATCTTTATCTTTGCTCCACCTTAAAGAGACACTGCACAGCTAGGGCAAAAATAAATTGGGGGTGAATGTTTGCATACACTGAGTTAGGTGCAACCTTGTTTATTTTCATTATACCGATTTCATAGGTATATCAGAGTATAGCTAACAACTGAAATTTAATATTAATTATCTATATCAAATTGCTTTTCCATAAAATGAGTTAGCTCCCTTGAATTGAGTTAAGTGAAATATATTGAGGATGTTTGTAATAATGCGCTGTGGTACTTGTTGGAATTTTAAAAATTTACCTGATGTACCAAGCTGTTGTAGTCCAAAGAGCAGACCAAACAGGGGAAGAAATAGGTTTCTGTTTAATTTTCACCACAATGGCCTACAGAGGGTCTGAATGAAAACACTCGAATTTGATTTCAATGTTTCACTTTATTTAGGATGGTATGATGTCCCAGAAGGGCTGGCATGTTCCTTCCCAGTAACCATCAGTCCAGAGGGCAACTGGTCAGTTGTGCAGGACATTGATCAAACTGATGCCATCCGGGAGAAAATTAAAGAGGTTGTCAAGGTAAAGGAACCCGCTAACATATTGCGGAAAACAAGATTGTGTCATGATGATGATAAATTTACATCCACACACACACACTGATGTCTATACTCTAGAATGAAATTAAAGGAATTTAACACTGATACTTGAGATATTTTTGTTACAATTTTATTACATTTCTTTTTTAAACTTACAGGACATTACGGCTGACAAAAATGTCATATTTCCTCCACCAAAACCACCTACCCCACCACCCAGCGAGGTCAAGGTCACAATAGTGGATTCCAACCAGCAGGAAAAAGATGGAGGTGATTAGAAATATTTTCACTGGATATGAATTCCTATAGTCTTAAGAAGGCTTGGATGGAGGGGGTTTCTAATATTTGATTTTTATCAGGAATATGAATATAATTCAGTTCGTGAATATGTACATTAACAGCAACATTGTATCAAATTTTCAATATTATCTATTGATGATTACTTCAAGATAATATGCGAGTTTTTATGCCCCGGAATCTTTGATGTTTTATGCCCTAAGAATCTTTGATTGAGGGCAGCTCCCCGGAATCTTTGATTTGGGGGGGCACATAGTTTTTGGCCTGTCCGTCTGTCTGCAAAACTAACATTGGTCTGAACTTTTGAATGGAGCAGGAAAGAGTTTTTATATTTCACACGTGTATTCCTTATAACAAGCCCTTTCCACTGGTAGCAAATTTCTTGACCTTGGACCTACATTTTAATAAGCCGTCTGGAGGCATCAGCATTTGAAACACATAGTGAAACCTTAATCTGACATGCAATGGGAGACTTTTGGTTGGAATATATTGCATCAAAAATCAATAAAAATGCAAATAAATGTTTGAAAGCCCAGTGAAACAAATTATACAGGTATGGAATTAAGCTCCCACTGTATATATATTTTCAGGCTTATCTTATTATACCTGGAAATCTCCTTTTATGATTGAAGGAAGCATTTCACTGTTATATAAAAAACTGTGGCTAGTGCCTTTCATTTGACCACCCACCTCATTAATTGGTATTAAGCAAAACATAAAAGATTAACTTGACTTAAAAATTATCTTCGCAGAAAGCGATTCCAATGCAGAAGTGAAGTTGGCCACAATCATTGAGGAGAAAACAGCAGATTCCATGAATCTAAATGATGGGAAGACTACAGAACCTCAAAAACCAGAGGAACCAAAACCAGAGTAGACTAAGGTGCTTTCCTGTGTGCTGTAACCAATGGCGACTCACTTCAGTCGCAAAAGAGGGAACTTTCCCTCAGTACTGTTATTGTATTGATGTACAAATGTATATATAAAGTGCTGGACAATAAATACGACTTTAAAATTCTTTCATTGTGTTACTGTCTGAGCTTTTTAACTGGACATATCTTTCCACACTCACTCGATTTCATTTCAGTTCTAAACTAGAAATACTGTGAGTAAAACTCACAAAGGATACCCCCCGCCACCCACATATCTTTACACTTACTTGAGTCACTTTTCAAAGCTTGAACAAAGAAGATATGGCCCGGACGGAAAAATGCATGTTTAAAAACCTAAGTTTGACCTTGAGATCAAGGTTATACAGAGATCATGAATGTAAGTGACACATCTTTTCATGGTGATAACTCACATGCCAATATAATCCATGTTAGAGAAATTACACCTTTGACCTTGAGGTCAAAAGTCAAGGTCATATGGTCAAAGGTCATATATAGTCGATGAATGTATGCAATACACCCTCTATATTGATACATCCATATGCTAGATATGGTATGCATAGGTCAAGAACAAAGAAGTTGTGGCCTAGACACGATCAACACAAGCAGACGGACAGACAAACAGAGTACATGGCACATCATCTCATGGTGATGCATCAGTGGCCAGAATACAGGATGCAGTATGGCAAAGAACAAAGAAGTTATGGTCCGGACACGAATCATGTTAAAAAACTAATAATTTTGACATTGAGGTCAAAGGTCAAGGTCATACAGAGGTCATCAATAATACCCGACACATCGTCTCATAGTGATTCACTCATGTGCCAGTATGGTATGACCTACCTCAAAGAAAAAGAAGTTAGGACACACATTCATATTAAAAAACTGATAATTTTGACCCAAAGGTCAAGGTCATACAGAGGTCATCAATATTACCGACACATCGTCTCATAGTGATACACCCATGTGCCAGTTGGTATGCCTACCTAAAAGAACAAAAGAAGTTGTGGCCGGACACGAATCTGCACAGAAGACGGACAAACTGAGTACATGACACATCGTCTCATGGTGATGCATACATGTGCAAATACAGGATGTTTATGGCAAAGAACAAAGAAGTATATACCGGCCACAAATTCATGTTAAAAAACTGATAATTTTGACCTTGAGGTGAAAAGTCAAGGTCATACAGGGTCATTCATATACGCAACACATCGTCTCATAGTGATACACCCATGGCTGAAATATGGTATGCCTACCTCAAAGAACAAGATGTATTGCCCGGACACGAATCTGCACAGACAGACGGACAGACAGAGATTCTATATACCCCCCTTTGCGGGGGGTATAATTATCATAGCACCAGCATATATTATATGGACAGGTGTAACATCATGTATTATGTAACAAACTGAATTGTGTAATGTAACACTAGCAATAGTGTAAGCAATTTCAATCTCTAATGGACAATAGATTCGGAATTCAACTTTCCCCAAGCATACAAGCTTATATTTATTAAAGAAAATAATTGAATTAGACCAGTTTATTGAAAGAAACAAAGTAATTACAATGTCATCCAAAATCACCAATATAATTTTTCTTTTTCTAAAATTCAAAATGCGTTCTATTCTAATACAATGCTTTTTTATGACACCCAAATTTACAATAAAGATCAAATTTGGCAAATATTCATCGGAACAAAACATTTAACTTTTTTTCTATGATGGCTGTTGCAGAAATAAAGAACATATGGAGACAAAGATAGTACACATGATTTCATTGGGTATCATCTCTGTACATCATTTCTGATGTATATATATGAAAAATGCGGACAATCAAGAGGATCACAGAATCTGGTTTACGAACCTTTTCTCCATCAAATGTCACATCTCAAACAACAAATGGAGTATATCTCGAGATAAATTCAGTAAAGGCCATATTACATAAAAATCATTCACCCTATCAACACAATGAATATAAACAATGCTGTATAACAACAATAGGCCATATATCTTCAATGAGGTGTTATTTTCCTCTATGAAATGGCAACCGTGTGTGTGTGTGTTACTGTGTTTGCGTTAAGGTGTTTGTGTGTGTGTGTATAAGGATGGTCCAAGGATTGTATATCAGCAGGCACAAGGTAATATATCTCATGCATTTCTATACAATACCTAGCATTGGTAGTTCTACTTAATACTCTCCCAGCTGTCAGACACAACACATGCACTAAAACAATCAAGCTAAATGAAATCCATAAAAATACAAACTGCAACTTAGTTGCAATTATTTTACGTGGATTTCCGTATGAAACTTATCAAGTAAAATGTGCATTTCACTGTCATAACTTTAGTTTTACATAATACAATAAAACATGCTAAAAAAAAAAAAAAAATTAAATGCACGAAACTACTAACTTTTTGAGATGCATGCAAAATGCCATCATTCAATTAATCAAAAGGTAAATGTAGTCTAACATAACACTCTAATTTTAAATGTAATAAATACGGTTTACTTTCGCATTTCTTTTATAATTAAAAGCGCTGTTGGATAAAGCAGGATCAAATAACACGGAACACAGATTTTCTCCATACATAAACCTAAACAAATGATAGGACAATATCCAACAAATGACTCAGATAATTTGATGCCCATCATGTCTGCTAAAACTGCTCCATTATGGGGCAATATAATAACATTAAAAATCTGAACAATTTTACAGGAAAGCAACAAATGCTGATATACTTTAAGAAAGAATCCATTGATAATTTTAAAACATGAAATTCAAATGAAAAAACCCAAACAAATAAACGACAGAAAACCCTACCTATTTGATATACATGCTTATATACCACAGCTTATTCTATGCATAGAAGAGAGCAAACAATGGTAAATTTGAGTCAACAACTCTACAGATGTAACAAGAACATGCTACTATCACCAATCATTCTTTGCTTGGCACACAATGACATAATAGTAACCGTAACAGTCATGATTTAAAACATACAAGTGGCGAAAATCTTAACACAGTATCGATAATAAACTACTTTTACCCAAATCACTTCAATACATTAACTATCTTCCTCCCTCTTGCTGAATTTGAAAAAAAAAAAAAAAAAAAAAAAATCTACGAGAAGCCGATGATGATTAAATCTCTGCGATTTTTGTACTACACGTAGTTCATTAGTCCTGTAGAGCGGAGAATTTGTTTCCCAGGGTCAAGGACTGCTGCACCTTGCTGGGATCCTCCACGTTTTTCCCTCCTGACTGTACTCGGTTAAAGGACGAGCCACTCAATTCACTGTAACAAAGAAAACGGATAATGTAAACAAAAACAGATACTGTAAACAAAGAACACAGATACTGTAAACAACAGATACTGTAAACAAAGACAAGAGGCCCATGGGTCACATTGGCTACCTGCGGTGACCTTGGGCCTCACATTCTATATCAGGAAGCTTTAAGGTAAATGTTGTCTTTTGTCTTTGAGAAGATTTTAATATATATTCAAATGTAAACTTTGATCCCCAATTGGTGCCCATCGTACCCCCGGGTCATGATTTGAACAAACTTGAATCTCCACATATCAGGAAGCTTCCATATAAATTTCAGCTTTCCTGGCCCAGTGGTTCTTGAGAAGAAATTTTTAAAGATTTTTCCTACTATATTTATGTAAAACTTTGATCCCCAATTGTGGCCCCATCGTTACCTCGGGGTATGATTTGAACAAACTTGAATCTCCACTAATATCAGGAAGCTTCCATATAAACCTCAGATTTGCTGGCTAGTGTTCTTGAGAAGAAGATTTTTAAAGATTTTTCCTATATAATCATATGTAAAACTTTGATCCCCTATTGTGGCCCATCGTACCCCCAGGGGTCATGATTTGAACAAACTTGAATCTCTCTATATCAGGAAGCTTCCATAAAAATCTCAGCTTTCCTGGCCCAGTGGTTCTTGAGAAGAAGATTTTAAGAGATTTTTCCTATATAATCATATGTAAAACTTTGATCCCAATTGTGGCCCCATCGTACCCCAGGTCATGATTTGAACAAATTAAATCTCCACTATATCAGAAAGCTTCCATATAAATCTCAGGTTTCCTGGCCAGTGCTTCTTGAGAAGACGATTTTTAAAGATTTTTCTAATAATCATATGTAAAACTTTGATCCCCAATTGTGCCCCATCGTATCCCCCGGGTCATGATTTGAATAAACTTGATCTCCACTATATCAGGAAGCTCCATATAAATCTCAGGTTTCCTGGCCCAGTGGTTCTTGAGAAGAAGATTTTAAAGATTTTCCTATAATCAATGTAAAAATTTGATCCCCTATTGTGCCCCATCGTACCCCGGGGTCATTGATTGAACACAACTTGAATCTCCTACTATATCAGGAAGCTTTCACATAAATTTCAGCTTCTTGGCCCAGTGGTTCTTGAGAAGAAAGATTTTTAAATGACACACCCTATTTTTGCATTTTCGTGAACTATCTCCCTTTGAAGGGGCCTGGTCCTTCATTGAACAAACTTGAACCCCTTTACCCAAGGATACGTGTACCAAGTTTGGTTGGATTTGGCCCAGCGGTTCTTGAGAAGAAGTCGAAAATGTGAAAAAGTTACGGACAGACGACGGACAAAGGCGATCAGAATAGCTCACTTGAACCTTCGGTCAGGTGAGCTAAAAACAGATAATGTAAACAAAAACAGATACTGTAAACAAAATGACACACAGATACTGTAAACAAAGAAAACAGATAATGGAAACAAAAACAGATAATGTAAACAAAGAAAACCGGAAAACTGTAAACAACAAGATACTGTAACCAAAGAACGCGAAACTGTAAGAGCGCCATTTTTCAGGTCAGTATTTACAATCTCGAGAGTTCCATTTTACGATTAGACTTGTCATTTTCTATATTACTCAACGTTATACTATCTCTTCTTTGTGAGGGATTTTTAAAAATTGATGATACCGACAACAAATAATAAAGACAAGTTTTAAAATATTTTTCAATAATTTAATAGTACTTGTAACACTCAATTTGACTGGTTCATTTTACTTTCATATATACCGTATAATCTAATTTGCTCTTATATCCACACACATGCGACTCCTAAATACGTCACAATGCATTTGACGGTATTGTTTCTACTTTGTTCTGTGGCAAAATTTGTCCGCCTCATGAAAAATCGATTATTTCTCATAAGTTATTCATCACATAACGTTTAAATACAATTTCTGAATTAAACTATAAGGAATGAAGCTAATTTGATCTAGGTATACGATATAATCAGACTTGGCTAGTGTTACAGGTGACTCCTCGATAACTCAAGTTCAAGGGCCAAGACAAAACTTTGAGAGAGACGAGAGATCGAAAGTCGCTTAATCCGAAAATTGAATGTCGACCATTACGGTTCAGATTACCGTAACCGAAATGTTTATCAATGACATCTATACGGGTTTTTTCCTTCTAATTCCTCAGGTAATATTGCATATAGAACTTTATCGTGCATAAATAAAATAAAAAATACATGTACTTGAAAATTCATATATTTATTTGTTCTCTTTTAGTGCTGAGAAAAAAGTGTATTTTACAAAACATGTTTCACAAAAACATTTTCTCAAAAACATCGTCTAAATATACTCTTGCATGGTCTCGGCAAAACAATCATGAATTTTATTCATACACATAGTCAGATACTTCAGAACCTATGCAACGCATTGCTCAGGTGAGAATGATAATTGACCAATTAAACTATCAAATCGTTACCTGTGTCCACCCTATCAAAGCAGCGCGCGGCGGCACGTTCCCTTTGTAACTTTTAATTGCCTTCGCCACGCACCCTCGGGCGTCCAGTAAGTCCATGCAGAAATAATTAGACACTTTGTTGATGTTTTGTATACTCTGGCACCACTTCGGAGAGATCGAGAGTGAAAAACAATATGAATATGTTTACGGGACCCAAATTCACTTCGAGAGATAACGTTCGAGAGTAAATTGCTTACTTATATAGAGAAAAAAATCGGACCGGACTTCACTTTGAGAGATCGAAGTTCAGGTTATCGAGAGTCACCTGTATTTACACTTCAAATAATCCACTTCGCGGATTATAAAGCATAAACTGCACCAAGTTAGATTATATCATATAAACTAGGCAAAGATTAGCTTCATTCCTTAAATAATTGAATTGTCTTCCCATTTAATGCTATATCTACAACTTGCAACCCGACAACAGAATTTGAAGGATATGTAACCAAAGCAGAAATGCATGTTTGAAAAGCTCAGGATCAATATCATGTTTTACATAAATACATTAAGTTCAGTGATGCCAATATTGTGTGGGCATGTCCTGCTTTAAAGAGTACTTGTTATATCTAGTAGATATTATCTACTAGGATCTGAAAATGTATACTTCAGTCTCTTTGTATAATGTATGAAAGTATTGTCCGTACAATCACTATGATATAGCCTGCGTATTCGAGATATCAGTGTTAGAGATACCAAAGTTAAACAGTATTTTCTATGCTGTATAAAAGCATTCTCTATTATGTGAAAGTATTCTCTGGACTACCGGTATAATTATTTGTTTCCCCTCTCCTGACTCTAAACTTCAGAGGAGGGTAGAGAGGTAGGTAGGTAAAAAGTTTTGTTTTTGTTTCTTTTTTTGCTGCCAGCAGAATTTATTCCCGTGACCAATAGCAAAGTTGCAAAATTGTCGAAAATGAAAAGTCTTGTTGGCCATTTTTAATAAAGGGCTAATTATAAACATACAGCTATCAGTCTATTTGTCTGTCTAGGTTTTTGTCCATTTACGTCTTATAACAGATCAAGATTTGATTTTTTGCAAATAGCAAGACGATGACCTTGTGGCCAAATAGGTCCACAGCAGGGACAAAGCCTGGTACAAAACGCAAGTTCATTGTCTAATCATACGAGTCTTAAATGAAATATTGAAAATTCTGTTCCTTCCAGACTGATTTGGCAAGATGACACACAAATTGACACACGTGTTTTCATTTGAACCGGCAATAAGTACATAATTTATGAAAACCATCGCTGCAGTGAATCTAACCATGATGATCAAATACATCTATGGATCAGAGTAAGGAAATGGATGTTGAGCCCTAACCCTGTAGATGATATATCTCCATATAAATTGATCTAGCAAACTACCTCTTTTTGTATCATTTCTTGAAATTGCATCAAAACCAACAAAAATATTGAAACTTCTAGTCATTATAAAATACTGACCCTGCAGTGGAAATTTATCGGATAAAAAAACTGACAAAATGACTGAATAAAAACTTTTGGGTCGACGGGAATTTCTCAGACTCGGGCGGGCAAGAGGAAACAAAATATTCTTATCTTGGCCTTGGCCTACCTGAGCTCAGCGGGAGTGGGTCCTCCTCCCAAAGTAGGGAAGTCCTCCTCACTCTGTAGATTGGGAGCCACCCTTTTACGTCGAGGCACGGGCTTGACCGGGGACTCTGTAGAACTAGAGCTGGCACCTCTCAGTGAGGGTGGGATGTATTTGCCGGAGGTGCGGGCAGGAGTTGTGTCCGATTTACTTTCCTCCACAGGGGGTGGAGCAGCTACAACACAAGACATATTTTGAGCTAAAATTTTCAAATATTATTTTTCCATTTTTAATGTTTACAATGCTTAACTATAAAGGTATTTCTAATGGTCAGCAAAAATTTTACACCTTAATAATGCATAATTGAAATTGTCCTACTAACGATTGGGCACTCATATTAACTTTTATGAAAAGACCAGACCTTATAATCAAGCATGTAAAAATGTAAACGTTCTCGTAAATAAAGTAAATCAATAATAAAGCAGTAAAGATTACCCATTATAAAATATCTCCATTCCCTATACAACACATTCATTTGATTATATAATACAAAATACGGATGCATTTTATACATGAAAGGTGCTATCCTTGGATTAGACATCAATATTGTTTTATCGTTACCTGCGGCCTGTGGTGCTGGCTGTTGAGTTGTCTGCCCCTGCCCCTGACTTACATTCCAGGGGCCTTGTGCTCCCTCTCTCTTCTCTCCGTTTTCATCACACTCATCATCGTTCTCATTCTCATTGCCTTCCTCCTCTTGTTCAGACTTTTCTTTACTGTAATGTGGGTCAAATCAAATCATATAATAGTGTTCAAAAATTCAAATATTGTGTGGAATCATCATTGTTCATGGGGAATCAATGTTCGTGGATTTTGTGGGTCACCTTTACCCATGAATTTACGTCACCATGAACAAAATCTTCATAAGTACTGTGGAATCATTTTAATTCATGGGGGCCAATGTTTGTGGGTAATCAAAATTTTGCTGGTTCGTGGGGACGTAATTTCGTGGGTAATTAATAAATTATGCAAACGGCATAAAATTTATAAAGATTAAAAGGGCAATAAAACACGTTCATGGGGATGTAATTTCGTGGGTAAGAGTGACCCACGAAATCCATGAAAATTAATGATTCTACAGTATTATCCCAATTGCATTATTTATCTGGTGTTGTAAATGATTCTATTTCACGATCACGCTTATGGAGCAAACCAATCATTCAGTGAAAAAAAAAAAATACTTTAATTATCAGTATGTGCATAAATAATGAGACAAAATACTTTAATTATCAGTAAGTGTATATATCTTATGTATGAAATAGGATAATTACCCACAAATTTACATCCCCACAAACCAGTAAAATTTTGGTTACCTACGAACATTGACCCCCATTGATGGAGTACTTGAATATAAGTCAAAATATAACCCCGAGATTTATCTAGGTTTTAGATGTTACTAACCAATTCATATCTAAAGACAATTCTTGTTAATGTGTTTATATGATTTTTGCTATGATTCCTGTACAATTTTATGTGGTTTCTACAATGCAAAGGGAATTTTTTCCTGTGGAAGGGCAAATATTCATTTGTTGCCAAAGGGGTAACGCCTTCAGAGGTATCCTTTACCGGTAGTAAATAGAACTTCAATAAATCCCTGTAAACTCACTTGATCTGGAGGTTTTGAATCCTCAGCCCTGTGTAGTCTTTTTCTGTTTCTTGCTCAAAATCAACCCATTCGTCATCCTCCTACAAAACAAGCAAGGAAATGTCAAAATCAACTCCCGACATCCGACAAAAAAAAGCAAGGAAATATCAAATCAACTTTGACATCTGAAAAAAGAAACAAAGAACTATCAAAATCAACCCATTCATTATTCTCCAGGGTTGCAAACAATCAAAAGTTTGGGGGCCATGTTTGACCCCCCAACTTTATAAACATTACTAGTCCACACACTTTAATTACCTGGTACTTACATAAGTTTTGGGGCCCACAGTTGATAATAATAATTTTATCATAAACTTATCTATAAAAAAAAGGAATAAAATTCATTTTATTAGTCCCCTACCGGTTTGTAACCCGATAGGGGACTACAGCTTTCTTCTTTTGTGTCTGTCCGTCTGCTTCATGTCTGTCTGCCTGTCCCATTCGTCCCGTGGTTTCTGCACTTTTTTACTCACTGCTTGCAGATATTCAATTTGATATTTGGCACATTGCGTTTCCCATACCAAGTTACAGATCAAGAATCGAATTTGGGTACTTTGATCTAATCATATTCACTAAGTTATAGCCCTTGTCCAATCCTGGCTCACCAATATTCCCTTTTACCATAAGTATATGATATAGCCTACATAATGAAATTAGAATATTGTTGCGGTCCAATAATTTGTGTAACCGGTAGGGGACTATGTATTGCTGTGCAATACTCTCAGAATGCTTGTTTTAATTCTGTTCCATTTCAAGTTATGACATTCCATCTCTCACACAGTGTCACTGACGTTCATTTATGATTTACATTGATAATTTTGTGAATTATTGTATCCTGCTGATTAAATATGCAATTGTGTTTAAATTGAAAAATCAACGAATAGCAGACAATACTGAACAAACATTTAGCATGCTGCAATAAATAAATTAAAACTGCGAAACATATAGTCTCTTTAGCGAACAAAGTGGATAAGCATAGCCTAAAATGCACATCCTTGTTCTCTAAAGAGAATATGAATCATGTTACACAAAGATGTGATTTATTGTTTCTCGGTAGTTTTAGAAATAAGATGATCAAAGCCATGGATATGTGCTGCAAATAATTAGTGCATTGTCTGTAAAAACAATGCCTTAAACTTGGTGGCCAATAATAAACACTCCATTGTGCTACAATGCCACTGACCATGGATTGACTGAAAAGACATCTTTAGTGAGAAAATAAACAGTACCATAAATGGACAGTTTGGTGGGTTTTTTAAAATCAAAATAATGACAAATACTGTGCACAGCTGAATAAGTGCAACAAACCCTGAACATGGTGGGAATTGCCTCGATAAGATTAATAATAGTCAAGAAATGCCTTAAATTATCAACATTGCTGCATAAGAGGGGACGCTAAAACCCAATACAAACTGTGAGTATTTTTGTTTTGTTTTATATATTATTGCAGGCTCCAGTGTTCTCCCCAAGATTTTTTTATAGCGCTGTATTTAAAGCGTGCAACACGACCTTATTAGAGCTAGTTGTGAAACGCATTGCTGCGGTTTAATGTTTTTCATGTTTAAATTTGTTTACACTAATCTTTGTATAATTTACTAAGATCAATATGTTTATATTGAAGCATTCATTGATAACATATTTCAATACTGCTGTAATAACTGCTTACATGCTTGTTTATACCTTACTATATTCAATAGTTACAATACAATCATACTAATTAATCAACAATGACAAAGATACAAAACAACGGTGAAAATAAAATTGTTCAAACCCATACTTCTAGTTTTATTTTTAAATTTACCTACATAATATTACTAGGCTTTAAGCCACAGGTAGATCACTGTTCCATGTATAGATTATAACCAATTATCTATTGTTCTCTTAATCAAACATTACTCCTTTGATCTAAAAAAGCTAGGTGTTCTGGGAATCAGCCATAGTCTATACCTGGAACAGCGATCTACTTGTGGCTGAACGCCTAATATTATGTAGGTAATTCACGATTTGCAGTCATTATGAAGCCATTATAGGAAATTCACAATTTGCAGTTATCATACAAGTGATAGAATCTGTTGTCTATGCGTGATATTTTGTTGACTTAAGATTTTTTATACCGCGATCATTTCATGTGATAATGGTCATAATAAAACTCTTAAGAACTCATTATTTGTTACAATAACATTTATTAGTTTAAACTTAATAAATTTTGGTATAATTTCATAACATTTTACTTTTATTCGGCAACTGTACATTTTTTCGATTTGATCAAGAGTGAGATTTATCTTCCCTAATACTGTTGTTTTAACCATATTAATTAGTTTTGTTGGCACTCTGAATAATTTTTAAACTCAAGCTATCCTTTAATAAATAGCTATTCAGCATGCAGGGTTGAGTGAAGTTAATTAAGAACACATTAGTTGTTATCTTCCCTTATACTGTTGTTTTAACCACATGAAGTATAATTAGTTTTGTTGGCACTCTGATTATTTTCAAATTTAATTTTTTAAGCTCATTGACAAGCTATCCTTTAATAAACAGCTATTCAGCCTGCAGGGTTGAGTAAAGTTAATAGTTGTTTATTTAACAAAGTCAAATTTTCAAAGCTAAAGGTGTCAATTTCCATGGATTTCCAGATGTACAGGGTAGATCAGGTGTGAAAATCTACCACCTGGCATTCAGGAGAGTTGGAAGTTAATCCTATTGCAATGTACACTGTGCTATGGGCTGAAAAATCTTTGACAATGACACTGGCATGGCTTCTTGCAAGATATCTAATATAAATCATATACGGTACCAATTTTGATGCACCAGATGTGCATTTTGACAAATCATGTCTCTTCAGTGATGCTCAAACCGAAAAGTTGGAAATCCGAAACATGAAAGTAAAACTTTATCTATAACCATCACAATACCAATGATTTTGTAAGGCCCAATTTGGGTCCGAATATAGGCCCTTTCCCCTCACAATAATTGCCCATTTTTCCCCAATTTAGCTTGCATTTTTCCCAATAATAGAATGAGAAAATGAAAACGCAGTTGAAAAAAATAAACATTCGATGCGATACATCAGACTTAACAAAGTCTGAAAGAGTTGTGGGAATGATGACTTGGATAGAATAATTGAAAATATTAGAAGCTTAAAGAAAATAAGATAAGTAAAATAAAGTCAATAATGTTTGATATGATTTTAAACTTATTTACGATGAAATTTATTTTCCCAATTTGCTGAAAATATCAACAAATTTTTCCCAATTCGAAAGCACAAGGTACCCTTGTAAAAAATATAGAAAATCACTGAATACCATTCTAATGATCTTGATAGGACAGTGCTGGTAGCGATAGAACAGCGCTGTCACTCGATAGCGCTGAAAAACGCGGTGCAATAAGGGCCTGTGGAGAACACTGGCAGCAGAAGTATCGGCCATAGCACTTTTTATTCTTAAAATAAATAAAATCCAGTGTTTTTCTCGGTTAAACGGGATATTTATTCTCTCTAAAGAGGGATAATTGCGTTTTAAATAGTGCGAATTTAAGACCTTGCAATAGGGGAAATGTTCCCAACCTACTAAATCAGTAGTGATGAATGATAAAAGCAATTTACAAAACTTTGTTATACAACCGATATGATATACAAATAAGATTGTGACACTAAGTTTTGGTCCGAGTTTTGAAACTGCACACCATAAATAAAGTTTGAAGTGACAGTTTGTTTACACAACAGTATTACAAAATACTAGCTGTTTTTAAAAAATACTTATGTACTACGTGTTGCTGGCCTTAATAAAACAGAATAAACATCGTAATTCTACTACAATTGAATACAAGTACCTCCAACTTCTTTGTTTGGCCCTCGGCTCCTGAACCAGATGGCTGTGTAGTTTCGCCCTCTTTTTTCTTCTTTCTTTTCTCCTTCTTTGAACCTAGTTCTTTTTCCTGTTGTGACAAAATGTCACCGGGGGTAATTTTCGATTTATTTTTCTTTTTACTCTTGTCCTTCTTAGCAAAAAAATCGTCAAGACTTGACTCTGCCATTATTCAGCATAAAGTTTATCAAAACAATTGTTTTATATAAACGTTTAAACACTCCTGAAACTACTATTAATTCACCAAAGAATCCCTCCATATGATCATCACGCTGTCGACTCACGATGAGAAAATAGTCCCGCACCAAATGGGTTGGGTAATTTTAGAATCCCGTGGATTCTTCCGGATTATTCACCAGAGGGCGAGTACGCAAGCTTTACTTGAAGCACCCTCTGGGGAGAGTTAATTTTTGTGTTTACACATCGTCGATCTATCACATAATATTTATATTTTATTCATATTCTTTTTTCTTTCTTTATTTTTTATTCATAATAATATTTATTATTTGTTTTTGTTTATTCATTTTTTATTATTATTTTTTATTTAGAATAGACGTACTCCTAAAAAATTACCTGTTAATCCTATTTCGATAAATGCAAGAAATATGTTATTTCCCACTCCACATACAATATTTAGTTATATTAAGACTTTATTTTATTTTTCTTTTTTAATATGTATAGGTCTTGGCTTATAAAATTTTTTCCGATCTATGAGTGTAATGCCTTAACAAAATTAAATACCGGGGTTTAAGGACCTATGGTTATAATGAATTTCATATTCATTGTTATCTACACCAACAAATACAATATTCAACTGCTATAGAAAGAGGTAATGAAATGATGCTGTGTTTGGATTTTTTTTTCATCTTTATTTAATTTATTTTATATTTTTTTTTTTTTTTTTGGTGTCAAATACCTTAACTGCTAATGCCTTCAAGGGACCAGAACTGGTTCAATGGCATCTTATTTAAGCACCGTTATATAACAAAGCTCTAGGATCAATTACTATATAGGAGATACGGTTATTTTTTAGTCGACCAATTTATGGGCCCCAGAAGGCATTTTGACACAAAAGAATATAAACGTGTAATTCCAAATTTTTGCGGGCAAAGTATGAAATTGTCATAATTATAACTTACGGAAAATCCACGTAGAATTTTAAATCATTATAAGCTCGCGGCATGTACATGCAGTACTTCGATAAATAAATATAGGCCCTAATTTAACCCGGGGGTCCTTAATAATTAAAAAAAAGCATTCATACAGGATGCCCTATTATTCAAATGTCAATAGCAATGCTATTCCAGTTTATGCTACATATTTTAAATAAACTGCTTATAAAATGTTCTTTTATGTTTAGAAATAAATTTTCCAACATGCGGGTACAACTTCACATTGACTAAAGCCATTGTTTTAAAAGGAGAACTTAAATTTAAATATTTGACATATTTTCTACGGAACTTTATACATTGTATGAATAAAAGAATGTAGTTCATCATCAACTCCTTATGCTTGCATTAATTAAGAGCATATAATCTACATTCAGAGGAAATAATTTAAGAGAAACCGGGAGAGAAATAGTCTTCAAACTCTCTGGACATCTATTTCATTTCACCACAGGCAGCAACATATAAGCAGGATATGATTTAGGGGGTTGACATCCCGACAAATCGGCTATTTCCGTAAATTTATCACAATGTGTATATGATTGGTAGATTCCACTGTGTGTTTAAGGAGGGGGGGGGGGGGTAAGATTTCACTATTTGTTTGAGGAATGGTTATAAACTGCACTATAATTTTGAGAGTGGTGGACTTCACTATATGTGTTTGAGGAGTGATCATAATTCACTATCAGTGGCGGATCCAGATTTGTCGAAAGGGGGGGCCCGGTCCGTTGAAAAAGTAGCCAATGAGCTTAAGGTCTGGGATGAAGCCAAAGTGGGGCCGGGGGCGAAGCCCCGGAAGCTCTCGGGTTTTAGAGCTTTTAAAGTTACTTTTTGAGTTATTAACGCTATATCTATATATGATAATAAAGTTTGGCACCAAAAGGGGGGGCCGGGCCCTGCCCCCCCTAAATCCCCACTGACTATGATGTGTTTTGAGGAAATGGTAGATTTCATCTAGGTTATATCCCTTGAGAGATTAGTCTCTGTATATACGTAATTCGTAAGAATGTATGTTTTCGTCTGTTATTTTATGCCACGCAGGCGTACCATTATCATGCAAACACAGGTATCATATCTTATTGCCTGTGCTTCAAGTCTATGTTTTGTATATCGCTGTTACAAGGCGTACTCGATATTGAGATCTCAGTATTGAGTAGCACACACACACACACATGTAAGATTTTCTAATCAATAAAGCAACACCAGATTTCCCATTTAGTTCACGAACCTCTTGGTTTTCATATTTACTCAAAGCAAATTAAATGATTGGAATCTCTAGATGCTGTTTAGGTAATTAGGTGTCTATCTTAAAAGTATCCATGTCTGTACTGTAATGCAAAAGAGACAGGAAGTTTAGTTAATATTCTTATCTATTGTATATATGATCTTATACTAGTTTTAATTGGTATTAGTATTAGTATTACATCTTTCATTAAAAGGGGGCTTGTACCTATAAACAACTTGTAATGTACCTCAGTTTGTTTAGGATATTTCGAGGGCTTTATAAATGATATTTTAATGATCATTTTTGAGATCTCCCGATCAACTGCGACAAACCAACAAAACAAGAGATCAGGAGAGTTATTACCACACTTAAGAATGAAATATCACCAGGGTCTGACAAAATACCAGCGGAAATCATCAAAGCTGACACAGAGACGGCTGTAGACACCTTGTATAACCTCTTCAAAAAGATCTGGGAGGAAGAGAACATCCCTGAAGAGTGATTGATTATTTATTGTATTACGTCCCACTCGAGAATATTTCACTCATATGGAGACGTCACCATTTCTGTTGAAGGGCTGCAAAATTTAGGCTTATGCTCGGCGCTCAGGGCCCTTGAGCAGGGAGGGATCATTATCGTGCCACACCTCCTGCAACACGGGACCTCGGTTTTTTCAGTATCATCCGAAGGACCGCCCCATTCAGTTGCCTCTTATGACCCGCAAGGGGATGCTGGGGACCTATTCTAACCCGGATTCCCAGAGAGCCTGAAGAGTGGAAAGAGGCTAGGGTATCCCCATTAAGCTGCCAAAGAAGGGAGATGTGCATGAGGGACTGCAACATTTATTGTGGAATAATGCTCCAGTCAGTGCCCGGCAAAGTCCTCAACTGGATCTTTCTCGAAAGGATGAAAAAAGAAATGGGCCCAAAGCTCCGTGACCAGCAGGCTGGTTTTAGGACTTAGGTGAAACAGATCATGTGCTGAACTGATGATCAAATTGCCAGCCTACGCATCATCATCGAACAGTCACTGGAGTGAAGGTCCCCTCTATATGTAAACCTCATGGACTACGAGAAAGCTTTCAAGATCATGGGCCGGGAGACACTGTGGAAGATATTGAAATACTATGAATTACCCGAGAAACTCATCTTTCTCATTCACAACACCAACCAAGGGTCACCCACGCTGCATGGCCAGATATCGGAAAGTTTCGAGGTCAAAACACATGTTCGACAAGGATGTTTGCTGTCACCATTTCTATTTCTCCTGGTCATTGACTGGATCATGACGACCATCACGACAAGTAGGAACAATGACAGTGCACACGTCTAACACAACTGGATGATCTCAACTTCGCTGATGACCTGGTTCTCCTCTCGCACAACGCCAGGCAGATGCATGACAAGACAACTTGCCTTGCAAAACGGGACGATTTTAGCTTCTCCATCGTCAACTTCTCATATTTATGCAGCAACATTCCACCATTACCTGCATATGATCGTCTCTCAGCTTATTTGAAAGAGCTTGCTCTGCGTACAATCAGTTTTTGAATCGAGACAGGCTACTTACAAGCATGTTGTGGCAGGGGTTTCAACAGTCGCGTTTAAAG
>CAJDSM010001457.1:18102-28322 GCA_903981925.1 Ostrea lurida
ATATCATGTGATATTGGCCCGCAAACTTCTAAAGGAAAAAGAGGAGATGAAATTGAAAGTATATAATAAAACCATGAATTGACCTCATCAACATGCTATAATTGTATAATATTTACTTGTAATCTTACCACCCAGCGTTACTTTAACTTTAAATCAACATTCCCTTTATTCTTTCTTCGATCTCTAGATGCTCTCCATTTCCCAAAAATATTCCGTAAAATTGATCACGAGGAATTAATTTTACTAGTAATCTCATCGCTCGTAATTTATGTACCAAGACGTTTGAAAATTTGACCCATAAATCTTTTAACATGTTCTATGCAATTGAGTGTAACCTCTGTGGATTAATTTATGTTAGGGAAACTAGGGGGTCAATGAACAAAAGAATATCGAGACATAGATTTCAAATAAATAATGATGGTAACCAACTTTTCTAAAAACATTTCAATCCCCAGATTTAGAATTTTAGAAGAAAATAAAATGCCATCATAAAAAAAATAATCCAACTCTACGTACCTCTTTTTGTAGACAACGAGAAAATCACTTCATCAAAATCCTGGACACTGTATTTCCATATGGATGCAACGACAACGTATACAATGGGAGAAATTGCACTAGTCCACTAGGAAATAACGTGAATGCGATGAGACTTATTTCCAAACACAAATACAAACAGACGTAGTCATGGACATCGTTCAAACAAACGGTGTCATTTTTCAAATCACTTTTACTTAATGTCAACCAACAATAATGTACACATCACATTCGCACAAAACTTTGTTCTGTTCCATTGGGAGTTTTGAATACGTTATTCGAACACGCAAAAGCTAGTCCATGCATGTGTTCTTGAACATCAGAATAAAGACTGGGTGTTATGATTATGGATGTTTCCCATTACAGGCTCTTTAAACCAACTTTAAATTATGGGTGGTAATTATATAATCCTCCCGAATCTTTAAATAAAGGACACCACAGAATCTGACAGATCTGCTTCATATTTGATTGACTCTAATGGTAGACAGACAACTACATTATATGATAAGCGTGATGACTTTGACTTTGCAATCGTCAACTTTCCTTTTCTATATAATAGTAATGTACCATTATCACCTGCTTATGGTGTGTGTGTCTTCCAGTTGATTCGATACGCAAGAGCTGCCATACGTATGATGACTTTTTAAAGCGACGCCAATTACTAACAAAAAAGTTGATATTGCAGGTTATAACGAATCTCGTTTAAAGTCATCATTTCGCAAATTCTACGGTCGCTATAATGACATTGTTTGCGATTACAAATTATCACTAAGTCATATGTTGACTGATTTGTTTCATACCCTTTGTTAGACTGTCATCTTCCTGCTAGATTTGACGACGGGTAACCGTTTACTTTGGGGTTCCACTAAGGGTCAGCAGAGGATGCTTACTCCTCCATGGCACCTGATCCTGCCTTCGCTTTTGCCGGAGGTCCGTGTTGCCCTACTCTCGATTTGGTATTTATGTTTTTGGGACTATGATTACG
The DNA here is from genome assembly GCA_903981925.1 of Ostrea lurida. Taxonomy (NCBI): domain Eukaryota; kingdom Metazoa; phylum Mollusca; class Bivalvia; order Ostreida; family Ostreidae; genus Ostrea; species Ostrea lurida. The sequence continues at coordinate 19,622 of CAJDSM010001457.1, forward strand.
TTTAACACATTGTTTTCTTCGTGATCGCCAATCTATATTGCTAACAAAGGAATATATGCCATCAACATAAGCACGTTCTTTGTCATAAAAAAAGTTTTGTATTCAAGTATATTTCAAATTCAAGTCTACACCCTGCATTTCTAAAAACTTTTAAATTACAAGCACACTTTACAACGCCTATAGATATTGACCATCCTACGATTAATCCACCCACATAATTTTGGTCTCCGTCTTCTTCAGCTACTATCATTACATATTTATATAGCGCCTAAAGTTATATAATGAACAGAATTAAATGCAAGTTTAAAAAGATATGTTTTAAGTTTATTTCTAAAAACAGCTCATGACTCTTCGAATCGAAGATCCAGCGGAAAACCGTTTCACAGAGACGACGAGGACACGTTGAACGGTCCTAGTTCGAACACGTGGCTGTTGAAAGGATAAGGAATAGGCAGACCGAATTGTTCGTTAAGGGTGGCAGACTTGAACTAGATCCTGGATATATGTTGGAGCTAGCCCATGTAAATACTTAACAGTATACAACAGGATTTTTTAAAATAATATAGTCCTGCTGGACGTGTCGTTGCTGGTGATGTTAATATAGTGGAAATGAGGACCTGATATCATTTATTAGTCCCCTACCGGTTTGTAACCGGAGGGGACTATAGCTTTCTTCTTTTGTGTCTGTCTGTCTTCATGTCTGTCTGTCTGTCCCCATTCTGTCCCGTTGGTTTTCCAGACTTTTTTTCTTACTGCTTGCAGATATTCATTTGATATTTGACACATTGCTTTGCCATACCAAGTTACAGATCAAGTTCGAGTTTGCTTTTGATCCATTCATTTTTCACTGAGTTATGGCCCTTGGACTTTGAAAATTTCATAAATTATCAGTTTTCCGCTTTTTTTTTATCGCTGCTTGCAAACATTCAATTGATAATTGGTACATTGCTTTGCCATACCAAGTTACAGATCAAGTTCGAGTTTGGTTTTAATCCATTCATTTTTCACTAAGTTATAGCCCTTGTCCTATCCTGGCTCACCAATATTCCCTTTTAGCCTAAGTATATGATATAGCCTACATAATGAAATTAGAATATTGTTGCGGTCCAATAATTTGTGTTACCGGTAGGGGACTATGTATTGCTGTGCAATACTCTCAGAATGCTTGTTTAAAATGCCCTAAATTCAGAGAACCTCGGTCATTCAACTGGCGACATAACTTCATATCCATTATATATTCTGTCGAATATCACAGACGATGGTCCAAATACGAGAAAGAAGAACTTGTATACTTTTTCAGAGTGGATGAAAAGCATAAGACGAATATTGAAATACCTTATTAGACAGGTTAGAACAAAACTGAGGCCACCATCTATCCCTCTGTGTTCCGTAAACCAGAAGTGATCAAAGAATTAGATGGGTTACTCGAGGAATATGTTTTGGTTTCAGCTGACAAAACTTGTAACAAAATTGTCTTTGTTTGTAAGGCTCATTACTACTAATGTTTTTAAACGAAGTTGGTATTAACTCCACGCTTTTGTAATCATACTTACACTCCAACCGCTCTTTCAAAAGATAAGATTCTTCAAAACCATGTTTCAGTTTTAAACACATTTAATATCCCAGTTACAACACTTTACAGACAAAGATGCATTGCTGGACCCAGTAAGTGTTCCACTATGTCACTGTCTTTACTCCTCACAAAAATATTGACAACTGTGAAGGGGACACTTGAGACGTATTGCACGAGGTACTATTCTTCCCTGGGACCTTCTGCAATACACATGCATGTACTAACAAATTACACATAATGATATACTAGTACATGTATACAGTCAAAGATAAACATATAATTATAAGTTGTGTGATTATATATACAATGTACTTGTGTGTAGAATCAAAGTATAGAGTATAACAAAGTAATTTTAGAATGGCTGATCACTAGATATAGATATTTCCTTTTTTCCGTTTTTGTTAAGCAACTGTCTGTAAAGTTAAAAGTCTAGTCTTTAATTTATCGTGCGGAATGGTCGTGTAAATTGATGAAAAGCAATATGTTTGATGTTGCTGATATGGAAAAGGTTCTTGGATTTCAAATTTACTAGAAGTTCTTTAGAGTTTTTCAGGACCCACATTTGATTTACACCCCTTCTCGCATATGTTGTTCCACAATATGTCTAAAGTGTTCCATTCACAGTTGTCAATATTTTTGTAAGGGAAGCAGGAGCTTGGTGGAACATTTACTAGATCCAGCAACGTATCTTTGTAAGGTCTCAATATACCCCTCCCCTTGCAAATACGAAAGTAAAGTATCCATGGTTAACATTGTAGTTAATGCAGAAAGTGAATTACAGATATATAATGGTTTCAATGTTGTGATTTCAGTATTAATACATCAAGGGGGCCATTCTGCATTGACAAGTGCCTTTTGTGGAATTTGGAACTGCAAATGGGAAAGATGGACAGGTTGAATTCTCGGCGCATACTTTCACTTTCACTTTAAACGGTAAGTCGAAATAGCATGTTTCATATGAATGCAAAATTCTTTGAGATAGATATCAAGGAACCTATAACCAATTTGGCCTTGTTGGAAAGGTTAGGATTTTTGCAAGAACTTGATATATGTCATTATACTGGGAAAATTTTTTTTGGAGTGAGATGGGGGTCAAAATTGGTAGGTTTCATCCTTTTTGCAAGAAAATTTCCTCTCAGGATGGCAGGTGCTTTGGGCAATCTCGACCCATTTCCAGGTAAGCAGCACGTGTGACCATGGACATATAAATTCTCTGTTGTGTCTATTTTCAAATAATAAAGACATTATTTTATGAAAATTGGTTGCCATGGTAACAAAAATTGATCATTAAAAAATGTCCTCTCCTACCGTGAATTTTCATCCATTTTCTGGTAGTTTGAGACCTTAAGCCACATGCCAGCTTGAACCTTGAATATCCATGTCAAATATCTCTTTGTTTTGTTCTAATTATTTAATTTTATACTTATTATCACTAAAGAGAAAGATATTCAAAATCATAGATCGGTAATTATGTCTGTATTTATCCTCTGCATTATTGTTACGGGAGACTGAGAAATCTCTAATTCTCAGTCCAGACAGTCTTGACGACAGCAAGCATTTTTTGGTTCGGTAATGACATCTGTTTCTATCTATCAGTGGATCAATTAATTTCTTGTTGTTATAATTGTGTTTGTGTGTGTGTGTGGTGTGGGGGGGGGGGGGCGGGGGGGGGCGGGGTAGGTGCTGTGATTGCTGTTGTTTTGGCGCTGGTAAGGTTATGTATGCCATGCAGATGTGTGTATGTATGGTATGGAGGGCAGCTGTGTGGTGTCTGTATGTGCATGAACTTGCAGTTGCAATATCTGAAATAGCATGATTTCAAGCCTGTGATGTGTGCATGCTTGATGTGGCATGCACTGGCATGTGGGTAGTCGTCTGGTATGCATATGCAATGTCATGCTGTGTTGTGGTATCTATCGGGTGTGTACAGGTGGTGTTACTACGTGTGGTGTGTCATGCCCAGAATCGCACGCGGATGCAGGCATGAGCATGCATGTCATGTCATCGCACTGGTGGAGGACTGGGCGTTATTGCTTAGCATGCCTTCATCGTTAATGGCTATGCCCTTGCTACATGATTGTATCAGGATCACACTATAACGGATCAATGCTGGTGGAGAGATGTAGTGTAATACAACTGTAGTATCGAGATATGATATGAAAATAAAGAGTTAGCCCTGGACCGATAAGCAAATGACAAAAACAGCAGAACAGACAAGTCACAGTCCTGAATTCCATTTAATTCAGCTAGGAAAATGCGAGCTAATTAATTGTCTATTCGATTATTCTAGGCGAATATAGCATAGCCTACTTAAGCACTTACAGCTCTGACTGATGAGTATTGGAATAGGACAGTTCTGTGTACTTGTAAGTTCCTTCTTCCTAACATTGTTCCTAAGGTGTATCTATATTTATTTATTATTCTGTTAATTTCATTTTTCAGCATTATTTACTTATCACTCAGGTTCAGTTACACACCAATAACTCTACTATGTCACTATACTCCATCTCACATATTACATCATGTGACCTACAGATATGCCTATCTGATGGTCAATCAACATTATAATGCGTTCGAGTAGATCATTCACACTCTCGCACGATTTGTTCCATATCGAGATATGCGAGTGGCTCGTGTCGAGGTGCAAATTCGCATCAGCACAAATACGAATAATACTTCACATGTAGAACCCCTCATCATTAAGGAAACTTAGCAGAGCAACATGCATTGGAACATTCAATATTGCCATACAAGACACTGAACACCATAGGAGGAGCATGGCGAGGACAACACTATGCACAGCAATAGACTTCTATATGTACATGTATGTTCTAGTGATATTCCAAGCAGAGTGTCATTCTATGCCCTTCGGATCCAATCACGAGCACTACACTATGGCCTCTTAATATATTCTATAATTAAAGATTTAAGTCACCAATCATTTCGGAAATTGTACAGGGAGATAAATATCACAATCAGTTTATGAATTATTTACTAGTGATGTGAGAAAGTGCACTCGACATGATCAGAATAACTACATTCATCTTCTATAAGCAAACTCCGCTCAGTTCGTCACACCATGCCCCACATCATCACTATGCGGCACATGAATCACAAGCAGAAAAATAGTACACTATTCCAGGAGGTCTGTACAACAACAAAGAGAGACTTAAATTCTCTTAGTATGCGCACCATTCACGTGACTAGATCAGACATATGTATTGTTATTTAGAGACATAAGAGAGAGAATCTCTCCACACTCATAGAATGCTTCTTTTAGATAGAACAGTAATAGACTTGTATTGTGAGTCTGGTCAATGTAAGACGAAAAGTGCTATTAGAAGAATTTTTTCGCTCGCGACGTTCTGGCTCGAGATTATACCCAATATATCTCAAATTGCTATGAGCGAAAGAGGGAGGATTAAACAGACCGTGCACTTTGTATCTGTGACTGCACTCGAACATCGAGTGAGAACTTTAACATGGAGCGTTATAAAAATTGTCTAATTTCTCTAAATCCTTCTCTTGTATAATGTTCGCGAGACATAGTTCATTAAAGTTATTATGAGTAAAAGCTCTAATTTAGACGCCTATTGTGATGATAGCATTCCTAAAATACCAAGTAAGTAACGGCAAAGAATCGGTTGACCAATATTTTTGACAATTTGCGCAACGAGCTGAGTTACGAGGATGGAGTTCACATGCTGGCCATGTATATTCGTGTTAAAGGGTTCTCAAAACGTAGAATTATGGATGGAAGAATTCCACGCGCGCGCTAAAGGTACTCTGATTTTTTGAAGTGAAATGGAAATTCGCCATTTTTTGCTATACCCTCAATTGACGCCCTCAATTCGTGTCCAGCTCTAACTAATTGACGAGATGGATATACCTGTTAATGTATGAATATGGAATAGTACAGTAAACAGGACGCGAGATATTCTATAGTCCGATTAGGACTATCTGAACAGACGCCGTGTGCTAAAGTCGCGGCTTCGACCGCTGGAAACATGGGTCGAGATTGCGACAGAAAGCATCCGTACCGTATAGCCACTGAGAGAGGAGAATATATATGATCTTGCGCGCGAATAAAATGCTGTATGAAAGATGCTTGACCGAGAATGATTTCTGTGCAGCACCCGTTGGTATCGTAGCAATCGACCGGTGCGGCAGAAAACATCATGATGCTTGCTCCCCATTCAGTACAAAGACTGACGTGATGCGACTGTTTAGCTTTTGGTAAGGAATTTGGAACTCGCTAGAATGTGAAAAAATAATGGAGCTAGGTATGGACACTTCTCCCAGAGCGACGCGCCTATAAAGATCTTGGTTATTATGGTTCTCAAGGATTTTCTATCCACTCATAGTAATGATTAAAATCGTGTGCACACATCGAAAATAGCAGTGCTTTCATATCTGCGATGCAAAATTATCTTGAGATAGAATGCTAAGGGAACCTGATAGACCAAGTTGGCCTTGATGTGGAAAGGTTAGGATTTTGTGCAGAGGAACGTTGAGTACGTACTGTCCATTTATACCTGGAAAGGATTTTTTTTTTGGAGTGAGATGGGGGCTTCAAAATCTGGGTAGGTTTTCATCCTTTTGCAGAAAAGAGATTTCCTCTCAGGGATGGCAGGTGCTGTTTGGGCAATGGCTCGACCTTTCCAGGAAGGTCAGCACGTCGGTGACCTGGAACACTATAATTGCTCTGTTGTGGTCTATTTCAATTAAATCAAAGACATTTTGTATGAAAATGTTGGTGTGCCATGGTAACAAAAGATTGGAGTCAGTTGAAAAAATGTGCCTCCTCTACCGTGAGAGTCTGGTTCATTCCATGCTTGTCTGGTAAGTTTGGAGACCCCTAAGGGTTTAATGAAGTTTTGAGAATACAGTGTAGTAACTGTGAATTCATGATCCCGTCCGGTCCCATGTGACTTGGATATTAAGTGGCTGTCCAAACTGAAACAATGATTTTGAAGGAATTTCATAATTTCATTTTTTGAAAGAGCCGTTGGAGTGCAAGTGCGATTACAAAAAGTCGAGTTAATACCAAGTTCGTTTAAAATGGAGTTGTAGGAATGAGCCTTATAAAGATATTGTTACAAGCTTTGTCAACTGGAACCAAAACATACTCCTCATGTAACCTATCTAATTCTTTGATCACTTCTGGTTTACGTATTTTGTTACGCATATGTCTAATACGGGATTTTAATATTCTTCTTATATTTTCTATCCATTCTGACAAGGTATCAAGTTCTTTTTTTCATATTTGACCCATCGTCTGGCAGACTCTTCGACAGAATTCATAATGGAGATGAAGTTCTGTAGCATACTGAATGACCGAAGTTCTCTGAATTTAGGACCTTTTAAAATAAGTGATCTTAGATCCTCATTTTCAACTATATTAACATCACCCGTAATGACATGTCCAGCTGGACTATATAGTTGAACGAAGAAGAGGAACAAGAACAAGAACATGTAGGTGGATTAAGTATAAGATTGCCAATATCTAGGCACTGTAGCGTTTACTTCTAATTAAAATGTTTGGATGCAATAGTGGAAGTATATTTGTAGAAAATGCAGGTTGTTTTAAATCACGACTAAACTGATATGGAATGTAATTCAACGCATGATAATCTCATGTAATAAATTTTACAAAACGTGATAATTAATTCTTACATATTGATATGCCGACTTTAAATAAAGAATGTCTTAATATCTTATCTTACATGTACGTTAGTTCTTTAAATAATGCAAGCTTGGGATGCAGTGTATAGTTGTATAACAGACTATTCGTTAATCAGGCAAAGCCAAATACACTATGTCTTTATTATGCTACCATTATAAAAAATAATTGATTTTAACGTTAGTTTAACTGTGGATGGATCTTTACATAATAAAGAGCTTGGGGTGCAGTAATATAGTTTATATACAGACTATTAGTATTGAGGCAACGCAATTATACTGAGCCTTATCTATACCCATTTATAGAAAGCCAAATAACATGTTTTATTATGCTACATATTATAAAATAATATAATCTTCAGTTAAGTTTACTGTGGGGATCTTTAAATAATCAAGACTTGGGGTGGCGAATACTAGTAATGTGTAGGATAACAGACTATTAGGCTCATTAGAGGCAAGCCTTACATACTACTGAAGCTTTATACTACAGTTAGTCAAATGCAAACGCATCCATGTCTTTAATTATGGCAACATTATAAAAATAATTACTATTCTTACAGGTTAGTTTACTGTGGAGGTCTTTAAATAAATGACAACTTGGGGGTGCATGTTATGGTAAGTTGTATAACGAGTTATTAGGAGCTTAATAGGTAATCGCCAATTACCTGAAGCCTTTATCATACTACCAGTATAGAAGTATAAAAACGTTAAGTTCAAACACCCGATATCTATTTATATAAAGCAATTAAAGCATTATGCAAGCTAGCCTGAAATGACCTACCATTAGGAGTTGTTCAAACACGGACCCCTAGATATACCAATGGTGGGTCAAGGTCCCTAGGAGGAGTAAGCATCATCTCCTGTCGACCGGTCACAACAGGTATACGGAGTATTACGTAGTCAAAATCAAGTCTATAAAGAACAGCTTACATGTAACAATTGCTGTGAAACACGTCATAGAGCATTTCATCCAATGGCAGGTTGTATGGGCAAACTAGATCGTTATATTGAATTTGCGAAATGCTGACTTTAAATGTGATTGTTCAAACCTCTGCAACAATAACTTGTATGTACATGTAAGTAACCTGCATCGATTAAAAATGGATTTAAGAAATATTTCAATTTTCATTTTTTTTTCAAATATCCAAATCGTTTAGTCATATCATGTTTTATTAGAAATTCATGTCATGTATCAGATCACAGCGACACTTAAACTCTAAAATCTCTTATTGGGAAACAAAACACCTTTTTCATCATCCCAGTAAAAGTCCCAAAATTCAGGTAGCTTGTATCACTTTTTCATTGCTAAATCATAGTTCATAATTATATATGTAGTATTTTAACGAGCTATTGAATAATATTATGATTCAACATTTGGTAAACTAACTTGCATACCTTTGAAAAGAAAAAAAAATCTTTAAAACCATGTTGCTTCGTCAAGCTTTC
>CAJDSM010001458.1:0-16325 GCA_903981925.1 Ostrea lurida
ACTGTAGGTTGATGACATGAGTGCCTAAAGAGTGGTGTCAAAAAAGTATCTTTATCAAATTCGCATGCGCGTGAATGCGCGTGCATTGTAATTTTTTGATGTCTAAATTGTATTACTACTCAATGAGATCTTTCCATTTGAATGAATAGTTTTGAAATGTATATTTCAGATATGTATTGGGACTTTTTGTTAATTGGTGATGTCAAAATCATATCCCGCACACGCTCGCACGTGCGCTGAAATCTGATTGGATGATATTCGTATGTGCATATCTCTCTCTTTAATGATGTTTTTTGAATGAAATTTGGATCATAGTATATGCTGCAAAAATCTACAAGGATATTATTATTGTGGAAAAAATGTGAGCGCATGCGTGTATATGCACGTGCAATTTTCAAATACATATTCGGGCTCTCTGTTCCATGTCTTTACTGAACGTTAGAAAGTGGTGTCTAATGTACAGATTGGTAAAAATCGCTTGCATTAAAACAAAATGACACACTTGCTGAATGGTGAAGTTTGGGGAACATCCGTAACGGTTCCGTTACATTAGTACTAGTTGTCAATTGCAATTGTTCTCCGTTCTTCCTGTCCAAAAACTCCTTTTTCCAGAGTTTCTCGATCTTCCTGTTCAGGTAAAATTGGATCTGCACGCTTAACGTCACAACCAAGTTCCTTGTCAATTAGATTTCTCGTTTGCGCATTAGCTACCTTCCGAAATCGAGCAAATTCGATATTTTTCTCATCCAAAAATTCTTGTCATAAATCCCCCTGTCTCTCAGAGATTTTAACAGTCCACACAATACGAGATAGACCGACTTTGGAGGGTACTCCGTGCCATCTTTTTTACGCATTTCCACCACGAATCGCTCAAGCCAATGTCCCATTTCTTGCAAATTCATAAATTGCAGCTCTGGGATGTTTTCTGATCTATTTTCACGTCATTTCTCAAAAACATTAACGACCCATTTAGTATTATTCTTCGTGTTCGAATTCTCGTTGTCTGAAATAGCTTATTTAGCTCATCATCTTTCACCAGAGTCCTAAATCGCGGTTTTTCTTCAGCTACATACACATTTATCTCCGGTTTCACAATAGGCAAATTAACGTCACAGTCTGTGTTCATGTCTACATGAAAAGCGCCATAAGCACGGTCGCTTATCGTTCTCTTGCACAACCAAATGTTATGTTAAAGAAAATCATGAGAACGACTCCGGTTGTGCATGAGATCGAGTGAAAACAACAACCACTTTGCTATGATAAGAAAATTTGAGCTTTATAGTAGGTATTTCGTCAATCAGACGATGTGATGCAGTGGCCAAGGCATTTGTCTTCCGTACCAAATGATTTATTTTATATTTTCATGCACAAGTTTTGCCCCATGTTCAACCTAGGGAAATGTGTGCATTTTTGATTAGTATTCTTAAACCTTTACCATTATTGTACCACGATCCATCTGTAAGTAATTTTACTATCCCTGTTTCGATATTGTACAGTGTAATGCAAATGTTTCACGCTTTCCGATAATTTACGTGTTTTATTAATATACCAGGTAGAAGCTTACAAAAAGCGTGATATGATGACATAGCACATTGAAGTGATGAAAAGCACATTGGTAAGGCCGTAGCCCGAGGTGCTGCAGTGTGTGCAAATGCACCCCCCTCCCCCACCCAATTTTCAAATAAAAATGCTAAAATATCTCAGCGTTCGGGCGGCAAAGCCCGAACCCCTACCAGAGCCAGTCCTGGACCCGAAGGAATCCGAAAGCGGCCCCCAGACTCAATGAAAATGCTAAAACCTCTCAGCTTCTGAGGTTGTGCCCCCCTCTCCCCCTAGACCCGCTACCAGAGCCAGTTCTAGACCAACTGGAGCGTAAAAGCGGCCCACACGCACCCTCGCTTTAGTATTGTGACTTTCCAACGGAAATTCCTGGTCACGGCCCTGTTTGCAGAGAGAGAGGAAGAGAGAGAGAGAGAGAGAGAGAGAGAGAGAGAGAGAGAGAGAGAGAGAGAGAGAGAGAGAGAGAGACGAGAGAGAGAGAGAGAGAGAGAGAGAGAGAGAGAGATTGTCCTTCTCTCCCGACAACGTACTATTACAGTTATATGAATTTATGATTAATTTTATCATATGAGCAAAATTTGATCCATAGGTAACTACGTATTCTTACGTAGTTAGTGGAGAAATATTGGAATTGTAAGATTTAAGGAACCAATGAATTGATGGATACTATTCCTGGTATTAATTATACCATTAACATAGACTGAATTAAACATCAAATTTGGTCAATACCCCACCCCCTTTTCCTCTCTCCAATCCCGTAAAATTTGATGTTACATTAAAAAAGTGTTCTCCATTTCATCTTTAGAATAAACTAAGCCTTTTTCTAATTAGAGATCATACAATCTGTTTAGATTCAGGTAAGCATCCTCTGCTGACTGGTCACACCGCCCTGAGCCTTTAGTCGAAACAAAGTAAATGGGATTACCCGTTTTCAAATCTAATAGGAAAATGAAATTTTAAAAATGGTATGAAAAAAATCAGTCAACATATGACTTCTGATAACTTTGTAATCGCAAATAAAGGTCATTATAGCGACCGTAATTTGCGAAATGATGACTTTAAACGAGATTCTTATAACAAACCATCGTTATAACCCTGTCTAAAGGGGGGGGGGGGTCCTTGAAAGAGGAAGCCAAAAAGCTAAAGCGAAAAAGCGAAACACACCGTAGCATTTGCCATTTAAGTCGAATGAGAAGGGGAAACGAGATAAATTATCAAGTATACCAATGTTTGAGTTTCATAGAAAATTCATGAGTTCTTTATTCTATCTGTACTTATAAGCAAACTATTCCAAAAATATATTACAACCCTCTTCATTTTATTATATTCTTGCATTGGGTGTCCGTCTGATACATGATCTAAGAACCTTTCATTAATCAATTAATGGAAAGAACCAAAGATTTTTTTCTTATTTTCCGTTCCTTTATTTATTTTAAACACAGTATATATACATGTAAGTGTTAAAAGATAGATTGTTTCCATGAAAGTTTCGAGCTTTATGTGTAAGTTTTAAGTATGGTTGATCGTTGCAACTAGAAATATCACCAATACTTTAATTACATATCTTCCTAAAAGATGCAAATTTTACACTTAAACTTTGTTTCTGTCAAGAGAGACAGTTACAAAAGGCGTAGTACTTAGTTAGAAGCAGTTGTTGTCGAAGATAATACTCTTGAGATTGACATCGTCACACAAGGAACATAACAATATTTCAACATTTCATGTTTCAATTTATTTAACACTATGATGTTTTGAAATTTTCGACACACAAACATGCTTCCGCCTAACAGTATTCTCAATACTTTGATTATTTTTACAACAGTGTACTTACAAATGTAACTGATGACGTGTATACATATTTTGTCGTCTGCGTTAACTAAACAATGAAAATTCCCACAAAGTGAACGGAAATTTATGTGTCCAATACCGAGATCTACTATGAAAATTCGTATATAACAAAGAGAACGTATTCACACAGTGATGAAAATCGGGAACATTAAGGTCTCGACCGCAGATGAAATCTACTACCGGGAGTGGGGGTGGGGTGGGGGTCGATGTGTCGTGGTCATGTTATGTGCCTTTGTTTTGTTTGGTCCATTAACTGAGATCCAATGTAACGTTAATGCTGAAACTCTGGACTGTAATTTCATGCAATATTCCAAAGACAACCACATTTTCATGAATAGACGATATAGCACTGTGCCCAAGGAATCCTCCAGCGAAAATCAGTAAACGTGTCATTACTAATAACAAATTAATAATCTAATTTAGCAAGATGGTCAACACAATTACCGGATTTTAATATAAACCATCTGGTTACACTAGAAACCCGTGTAGCGTACATGTATCTATTTCATAAACTCCCAACATTATCTTGTGACGGAAATTGGACAGTGTTGGAAATTTAAATGATATCACAGACATTTATAATTCAATGCCAGGGCAGCTAAAAGAGGTATATTCAGAATAAAAGGAAATTTGACTAAATATTGAGGTAAGATTTTGATCTTATCCGCAGCAAATGGTTTTCAAACTTCACCAAGTGGCTGTATGCGTTTCGTGGTAGAATAAAATAGTTCCGGCTTTATGAAGGTAGTTCCTGGAAAAATCATCTGCATTTTTAAAAGGTGTTTTAGCCAATGAGAATCGGCGCTAAATAATCACTTCTAAATTTTAAATGATTGCAGTATAATGGAGTGGAAGCCCTGTGCTCCGACGATGTATCCTCCATATCACGCAGTACGCTAAAGGTAGGAAGTAATATGGAGCGCTTTAATTATTAATGCAATCAACTTAATTTTTTGTTTATTTTTGAACGATGAAAATTTTATTTATTATCCAAAAATAGATAGAGGAGGATATCAATACCAAATACCATAATTCATTCGACAAACATCCAGACTTCGACCAATCTCTACGATCTAATATACTTAAAGTTACAAAGTTGTTAGTGGGTGTGCATCCCAAAATATAGATGTATGTTATATTTACAAGTAACGCATGTATTTACAAACTCCTGGTTAAAATGCTCTCATCTCCCAATTAAAAAAACATATCCCAATAAATTTCCTCGACGAAACAGCCCGGGAACTATGCAAATATGAACTACATGTATGAAACTTAAATGGCCTACACATAAAAAATGTGCAAATGTGTCCTTGCAATGAGAATCTACAGTGACTTCTCAAAATGCCTTTTTGTGAAATTATAACATCTGAAGTACTCACAAATTTTTGTGAATAAAATGTTTCTTAATGATTCAAATATGTGGATTTTCTAATTGATGTCAATCATTGTGATTTAATAACGATAATACGTGTAAACAAGTATTTTGATGTGGTCAAAAATAATCAATTTGATGATTTTCAGGGACAAAATTTAAAGATTTCATGAATAATACAAACCATGTCTACAGATAAACCATTCACATTTTGATGGCATCAGAAACCGGAAGTTCCGACCAACTCAGGGTTTATCAAACTATTACCGATAAAGCAACCAAAGTTAGGCATAGTGACTATTTATTCATACAATTCCCATGGCAGTACATATACATGTAAGGCACCCCACTAATTACAGTACGTAGACTTAAGCAAAAACAAGAGCTAAAAGGTATATTTCCTGGTACCTTCACAGATCTGACCACTACTGTGGAATCGTCATTGTTCGTAAGGGACTAATGTTTGTGGATTTCGTGGGTTACCTTTACCCACGAACCCTTACCCACGAATTTACGTCCCTACGAACATGTTTTATTTCCATTTCACCTTCATAGATATTACGCCGTTCGCATTATTTATTACTAATTACCCACGAAATTAAGTCCCCACGAACCAGAAAAAATTTGGTTACCCACGAACATTGACCCCCACGAATTAAAATGATTCCGCAGTATTTAAATGCCAATGTCAATATGTAAAATTTAGGGTAAGATTAAATTAAAAGTTGTTGTTGCAGGGGTTTCAACAGTCAAGGTTCAAGGCAGCATGCCTTAAATTATATGGTCGTTATTATAATAACAATTCAGTTTACCAGTATGACCTACCATGAGTCAAATGCTGTCTAGTTGTTTCATAGCCATTGTTAAGCCGTTTTTACACACTGATTTGACCACGGATTGCTCCGTTTACCTGATCAAGACTATGGGCTCACAGCAGGTGTGACCGGTCAACAGGGGATGCTTACTCCTCCTAGGCACCTGTTTCTTACCTCTGTGTTGTCCAGGGGTCCATGTTTGCCCAATTCTTGATTTCGTATTCCATTTGGGACTTACGAGATTGGTCATTGTTCGTTATATTTGTTTTTACATTACTTCATAAGAAAATTTAGGAATATATGGACGGGCTCTCTTAGAAAATATAATTATAGAGAGATAATGTCAAGAGACGTAGCATTTTCCGTTAAAACTATAAGTTAAGATTTAATAAGGGTTTAGGTTCACTTGCATACACCTGTGTATATCATTATATAGAAATACATTTTTGTACACATCAAGGCAGTGATGTAACCTTCCGAACTCCAAAATGACCACTAGATTTGTTTAATCTGCTTTCTTTGACATGAAGCAGTATATTTATTAATATTGACATCAGAAATATTGCATATGTACAGTGTACTTTCTTCTTTTTTAATCTTCGGTCGACTTTGCTCACAACTTTCTGGTGTTTCCTTTCAGTATATTGAAATGTCGAATCAATAAAAAGATTTAATAAAGGTACTTTTGTATTTGTAATAGAGCCACCAGTAACTACAGGTTAGTGTATTTCTATTACAACTTTGAAAAATTCCAACTTATATTTGCCAACCTTTATACCTATGGAATTCTTACTGATTCATTAATTATCCGCAATGTGTACACTGAAAACTCTCGTTATTTTTGATTTTCAACACGCTCCCTATCGAAACGTGATTATCATCGAAAGTGGGATGTAACTGGATTATTATCAAATGTCACCCCGTGGGGATCCGGGTTGGAATGGATCCTCAGTACCCTTTGCTTGTCGTTTGTAACAATTAAATGGTGCGGTCCTTCAGATGAGATCACAAAATCCGAGGCCCCGTGTCACATCATGTGCCACACGTAAAAGATCCCTCCCTCCTCAAAACCCGTATAAGCACCGAGCCTAGGCCTAAATTTTGCAGCTCTTCACTGGCATTGGGGACGTCTCCATATGACTGAAAACATCTCGAGCGGGACATTAAACAGCATGTAATCAATCAATTATCCAACGTCAGAAACCGGACGCTGTAGCTCAGATGTTAGAGCGTTCGCATTGCAACAGGGAGGTCGTGAGTTCAAGCCTCGATCGTAGCATGGTCTCTTAAGGAAGTAAATACACTTCCTAAAAAATAACATTAGTCCCAACTCAGGTGCGAACCTCTTTAAGACGTGAAAATATGTAGTGATTACTCCTTCGGCAAACACTGAGCATTTAGATGCGAGAATCACGGGCCTTTCGGATATGATCTTAAAAACGGAGGTCCTGAGTCACGGCAGGCGTTGGCACGCTAAAGAATCTTACTGCTACAGCACTGAGCGCTATGTATACCAACAACTGTGACAAGTCCATGGGGATCAGGGTAAGAATAGGTCCTTGGTACTCCTTGCTTGTCGTAAGGGGCGACTAAATGGGGCGGTCCTTCGGATGAAACCACAAAACTCGAGGCCCTGTGTCACAGCAGGTGTTGCACAATAAAGATCCCTTCCTGCTCAAAGGTCATGGGTGCTGAACATAGTCCTTAATTTTGCAGCCCTTCACCGGCAGTGGTGACGTTGTAAAGTGCAACTTTAGTTTCTCAATTTAGACTGAGCTACTTGCTCAAAAGAATGATTTGTGTTCTGGGTTTTCTCGGCTTTATTCTGATATATTGAACAACGATTGAGAGTCAAATAATTTGAGACAATGATTAGAATGCAAAAAGTGAATTATTTATTTTACTCACGAGCAATTCCAATCAAGGTAATAATAGCAACACAATAATCAATTTTCGACTCAAGAATTATTCACTTCATTACTCAAAATTGCTCAATGTTTATATATATCTGCTCAATTCAACTCAATTTGTATCAATGAGAAAAAACTATTATAGAAGTAAGAGTGATAGTGAGCAATGTCTCATTCCTATCAAAGTATTTAATAAGCTATCTTATTATTGGCTTTGTATAGGAAATACTTATTCAGTCACGTCTATACCTTACAATTGCTAAGTTTTCTCTTCTTACCGGATGTTATCTCTGTCACGAATGAGTGTAGACTGGCTTGGTTCACGGTATTTATACCCTACTTCCTCGCCCCGATTGGATAATGATTGAGCGTTACGATTGGTTAGAAATCTAGCTATTTGATTGGTCAATGTATTGGTAGGTTTCAATCCACTTCCGGATTCACAACTTAAACTATATTAAAAGATTATATAAGATATATACACATGATGAAAATCAATAACAAACTCTTTTCATTATCCACGCCTCATTAAAATATGCGTCCTCGCATAAACTCAACAATAGACAAGTTATCAGATGATTTTTAATCTGAGCATTTCAAATATTTGCATCATACATTTATACCAAAAGAAATATCTGTAACAAATTAAACTCGTAAAATTTCTGTTTCCTCACAGCTTTCAATAATGTTTGTGCAGCAACAAAACAAAACAAAAACCCACTAGTTTGTTTACATACATGTCATTGACAAGAAAAGTTTATATTGCACCAAATATGTCCTCCTCCAACCGAATCTCCTCATAGACTTTTCCATTTTCTGTCCACCTAGTAATTGTCCAACGAGTCGTCTTCTGAGCTGGTTGCAAAGTCTGTGTCCCCACATCCACTCTTTCAACATTGTCAAGCCGACTCCGTCCTAGAGCAAACATGGGGGGATGCAAATTTGCAGCCATACGTCGGAGTGGCAATTCCGTAGTTGCATTTTCCATCTGTACTACTCTCGGCGAATGATTGACTACCGTAGACAATGGTGCTGTCTTCGGTGATGGAATGTCACTCTGCGGGACTCTCGGTGTCTCAACTGATATAGTAGGCAAATTGCGACTTGGTACTGAAGGTAACATAGGTTTTGGTGGCGGAACAAACACTTTAGCTGGTTGAGTCGTTTTCATAACAGGTACATAGTCAGAGCCAGGCAATGGTGAACTGGTCCCCTTGGTGACGTCCGCATCTCTGTCTGTACTTATATCTCTCAAGATATCACAGAGATTTCCCGGATCATTTGTAGCCCACTCTCCATCGGACTCTTTGGCCTTCGTCTTCTCATGCCGTTTCCGATGTCTATTCAAATTCGCCAGCCTGTTTGTACTGTAAGTACAAGTTCCAGCTGTACAACTGTACTTCCTTTCCATCTTTTGTAGACCGCAGCTTGCTAAATGTTCCTTCATAGCTCCCAAATCATGTGATTTAAATGGACATATCGGCACTTAAATTCTTTCTTGGATGTGAACTTTGTTTTCGGAGGCATCTTCTGCAAAAGAAATAACATAAATTTCAACATGTTTCATAATCAGTTAGCCACTTTGGTGGTTTTCTTAATCTTGCTTCAGGAATGATACATTTCTTTCTATCATCTAGCATCAAACTATCATCCATTTCCTCATAAATCTTGTTATTCCATGTGTACCCTTCTGAGTCAGATTGATCTATTGCTTCTGGTATCAAATTATTTGAGTTTTCTTTTTCAACAGAATTTTCATGTGACAGTTCCTGTCTTCTTTTGAGACACATACTGTCCACATGTATAACCTGGGATTTACCCTTTGAACCACATCTAACTTTGTAAGTTAAATCTCGCAATTATGAGTTATTGGCCGTCAAAACAACAAATATACCTCCGCTCAAAACTGTGTAAGCTTTTGGAGACTTTTCGACTTATACCAATGGGGAAAGTACACATAAACTTCAATCACGGCGATTGAGATGATTGCCAATAGAGTCTGGTCGTGCAAGAAGTCTTTGTTCACATAGCTTGTGTTGTGTGCTGCCTTCACAAAGTTCTGGCAGTTTCTAACTTCTCTTTCAACTTCCATGCCCACTGATTCGGGGGAATGTTCCTCATTGAACTGGACATTCGGTACATGACCTCAAGAGGAGTTGCTACTTCTCTTCCAAACATGAGATAGTTTGGACTACATCCTGTAATCTCCTGCTCTACAGATCTGTATGCCATAAGAACGAATGGGAGGAGCTCGTCCCAGTTCTTCTGATTTTCGTCCACGAAGGTACGAAGCATTGGTAGCAAAGTCTTATTGAATCGCTCTACCATGCCGTCTGATAGGGGATGGTAGGGCGTCGTACGGGTCTTTTTAATGTTCAGAACTTTGAACATTTCTGTAAATTTGCCTTCAAATTGCTTTCCTTGGTCCGAATGTATGACACATGGAACCCCAAACCTTGCAACGACTTCTTTTGCAACTATGTCTGCCACTGTTGCTGCTTTCATATTTGGCATCGTAAACGCCTCGACCCATTTGATAAAATAATCAGAAACAACTAAAATGTATCTGTTGTTTCTGTCGGTGCGCGGGAGTTTCCCCAACAATTTCCTTGCTATGTGTTCAATAAGGTGTTCAGCCCTACGAGCTGCATTGGTGCTCTCATAGATTGTTCGGTCCTCTTTGATTCATGAGATCTCACAACCGGCTATTACTGTCTGACATCTCTTTGTAGCCCCAGGCCAATAAATGGTTGCTTATTTTACTGTAGAGGTCTTTGTCACTCCAAGGTTACCTGCTATTTTATTTCAGGGCTATAATTGAGTATAATGTTGTCTCCTCGCTGAAAAGGCAACAATAAGCTTTGGAGGTTAGGATCCCTGCTTTGAGCAGTCCCATCGTCTACATAGTAGATCATCTCTTATCCTCTTAAAAGTGCTCTTTGGGACCGCGGAGAATACAGCATCGGTCCTCCCTACGACAATTCCAGGCTTTCTGGTCTCACCTTTTGCTCCAACCAACTCCTTACTTTGCTGACTTCAACATCGTTTTTCTGGAGAACAGATAGGGATCTGGTCTGTCCTCTTCTATTACGTCGTCAACAGTCATTTCCAAAGTGCTACACCCAACAGCGGCATTACTTTCCTCATTACTATCGGGTATAACCTTACATTTCTTGCACGTTTTCTTGCTGAGAGCATCTGCATTACGGTGTCGATATCCTGGTCTGTGCTCATTTTTCATATTAAACATTGCTAGCGTTTCAAGCCGTCTTGCCCACTGTCCTTCTGGATCCTTAAAGTTCATAAGCCAGCGCAAGGAGCTATGATCTGTTCTTATTGTAAATTCCCTTCCATAAAGATAATGCCGAAAGTGCTTAACATAAGTAACCACAGATAAAAGCTCTTTACGAGTCACACAGTACGTTTGTTCTGCTTTGGAGAGGGATCGACTTGCATATGCTACTACTCGCTCTTCGCCCTCAATCATCTGGGAAAGGACTGCTCCAATGCCAATGTCACTTGCGTCAGTGTCCATTATAAATGATTTCCCGAAGTCGGAATATGCCAGAATTGGTGCATTTGTAAGGTGATATTTCAGCGAGTCGAACGCTTCCTGACATTCTTTTGTCCAAACATACTTCATATTTTTGTGAGTCAATTTGTGTAGTGGTTTAGCTACTGTAGCTAATGCCTTGATAAATCGACGATAATAACTGCAAAGGCCCAAGAACGATCTTTTACAGAAGTAGGTTCAGTCCACGTTTTGATAGTCTTAATTTTCTTTGGATCTGTTGATACACCAAATTCAGAGATACTTTGTCCCAAGTACTCAACTTTGGCAAATAAATTGTACTTTTTACCTTTAATTTTCAAACCTGCAGCCGATAACCTCGTGAACACATTTTCAAGATTCGCCATCATTTCATCGAATGACTTGCCAAGTACGATTGTATTATCTAGGTACACCAAACATGCTGCCCATTGAAGACCGCTTAGGACAGTATCCACCAGTTGTTCAATGGTCGCTGGTGCATTGCATAACCCAAATGGCATTACCTTAAACTGAAACAGACCACGTTTGGTTATGAATTCTGCCTAGGCTCGGTCCTCTGCCTTCATGTCCACTTGTCAGTACCCTGACAGTAGGTCTAGGGTAGAGAACCAGCTTGATCCAGCCAGATGGTCTAATGTCTCATCTATGCGAGGTAACGGGTATGCGTCTTTGACTGTCGTCTCGTTTAATTTCCTGTAGTCGACGCAAAATCTCGTTGTACCATCCTTTTTGCGAACTAGAACAACTGGTGATGCCCATGGACTTGATGACTTTTCTATAACATTTCTCTCCAACATGTCATCTATGTGATGGTTCATGGTGTCCCCGAGTTGTACAGGAGTCCGTCTGAGTTGCTGTTTTGATTTTCAGCTTTTGATTCTTGTATCAAATTTTATGCTTCACTAGGCTCGTGCGTCCAAGGTCTTGTCATCAGGAAGCAACAGGATGAGTGGATCGTGCCAAGAAATTTTCTCAACGCATTGCTTACTGGTCGGAAGTAAGGCCTAATCGCTTGAGCGCTCTAAAAGACTTTGTAAGTGAGATAGAATTTTTCCTGATGGTTTTGTCGTTTTATTGATACTGGTTCTTACCTTCGATGACATCAGTGGACGACAGTCATGTTGGCGACAACTGTCCCCAGACCTTACAAATCCTTTACCTCGTTTGAAATGTTCATAATGGCGAACATGGGACTCCTGTCTGTGTTTTTGTACTAGCGATTTAGCAACTAGTCCTCTTTCAAATGCAAGGAACTCATCATCTGGTTCAATCAAACTCACTCCTTCTGGTAGGCTAGCATCATTCGGTTTAATGACATTGCAGTAAGTGACAATTTCACTTCTCGATGGTATATTAATGTTTTCAGCAACTGCAATCCTGTAGTATCCATAATGCCCACTTTTTAAGAGTTTAATAGTTTTCCCCGCAATGATCATTTCTCTCTCAGCCACATTGATCGTGCAGTTGTTACTGCTCATGAAGTCCAGTCCTAGAACTCCATCCATGTTAATGTCAGCAATAGCGGCTGTAATGTTATAAGATTTATTCCCTACTCTAATGAGTTGAGTTGAGACATACACATAGTATTTGTGTTCGACCATATACAACTAACGTTTCACCACTTGCACCTGTGATTGGTTTTCGAATGGGATCCAAGGAGTGTTTTTCTGAAAGGCTGTCATAAATCCTTTTAGACAAGATTGTCAGTGATGCACCGGTATCGACGAGTAATGATGCATTTACTTTCTCAACAACTGTCTTAAGAAAGAGTCCAGTACTCCCAAAGTAACCATTTACTCCGCTGTGACCTTTAGTTTGCATATTTGCTGACGACCCCTGATTTCTTTGTGCTCGTACTTGGCTAGATCTTTTCTTCCATTTTCTTCATGGACTGGCGTAACTCATCCAAAATAGAGTGTATGTCATCAGTTTCTTTAAATGGTGCATTGTAAGCTGTATTTACATTCTGCATGTATCCTTTAGACGCTCGAAGTTTTCTCTCTGCCTTGAAATATGCCTCGAGTTCCACAGCATGTCTAACGGCATCATTAAGATTAACAGGCCCTACCTGTTTAATAGGTAGACGCATTTCTGAGCTGACCAGAGCATCAATAAATTGGTCTTTTGACAGCGTTTCTCGCACATCAAGCCATTGTGTTGTACCATCATAAGCAGCAGGCTTCACTTTTATACGCATAGGCTCCCGACCTCAGATTTCATCAGCAATCTTGATGGTATATCATTTTGAGCACGAGCTTGTTTTTTCCGCGTTTTATTTCTCATTGTTACATTAACGTCATCTAGAGGTCGATGCAAAGTGGGTAAGCTCTCGAGCTGCTCCTCTTTAGGTAGGTATTTGCTCAGGTCGTATTTTGCATCATCTGACTGAAGTTTCACAGATTTTCGTTTATCTTTATCCTTAGGTGTACTCAGATTTGGTCTTGCAATTGATTTCATTGTAGTGATACCAGAATCGCTTGCAGAAAATTCCGCACATGAGGTGTTGAGTGGTCTAACGGAGTGTCGACTTCGTATTGAGCTAATTTAGCCTCTATTTCTCTTATAGTAGCGTTGAACTCACTCAAATTCATTGTTCAATATGATCCCACCGCTGCCACCAAAAAAGATATGTAACGTGCAACCTTAGTTTCTCGATTGAGACTGAGCTACTTGCTCAAAAGAATGATTTGCGTTGTGGGTTCTCTCGGCTTTATTCCGATATATTGATCATGAACAACGATTGAGGGTGAAATGATTTGAGACAATGATTTGAGACAATGATTAGATCAAAATATTATTTATTTTATCACGAAGCAATCCAATCAGGTATAATCTTAACAAAATTCAACCGACACAAAATTAATCACTTCAATTACTCAAAATTGCTCAATGTTTATATATCTGCTCAAAGCCTATCTCCTCAATTCGACTCAATTTGTATAAATGAGAAAAACTATTATAGAAGTAAGGGTGATAGTGAGCAATGTCTCAATACTATCTACAGTAAAATAAAGATATCTTATTATTGATTGTGTATAGGAAATACTTATACAGTCACGTCTATACCTTATAATTGCTAAGGTTTCCCTTCTTACCGGATGTTATCTCTGTCATGAATGAGTGTAGACTGGCTTGGTTCACGTATTTAACGGTGGGCTTCAGTGGTCAGAGCTCGGCTCGTGAATGCGGAAGGTCGTGCGTCGAGCCCGCGTGCTCGGAACCCGGCCGCGTCCGAACCTAAACGGAACAAGGTAGGATCGCTCCTTCGCCAGAGCTCGGCATGCAAGACGGTCTTCGGAACTGTCCTAGGCGCGCAGTGGCACGCTAAAGACACCTCACTGCTAAAAGCACGAGTGTAAGCATAGCCTAAATTTGCAGCCTTCACCGGCAATGTTGACGTCCTCAATATGAGTGAAATATTTCGACGGGAGAAAACAAAATGAATAATATAAAATATAAACATGAGAAAATCAATACCCAACACTCGGCTCAACGTCTCCATATGGGTTACAGATTCTCGAGCGGGACGTAAAACAATATATAATCAATAAATCAATCAATCAACACTGGTGACGTCTCAATATGAGTGAAAATTGTAAAACAAATAATGACTCAACCAATGTGAGAATAATTACCAAAAGAATATGTTGATATTTTACTTGACGAAGAGGATAGATGTTGTGAATTCCTTTGTATGATATTCAATTATTGAAAATGATCCGTTTACATATACCAATAACTCTTGTACTATAGGGTCTCAGTCTTCTTTTTTGTGTTTTCATTTACAATACTCATGTATTTCAAAATCAATAAACTATTGATACATGTAGGTCCTCCTGCTCTTTTGAGCACACCATGGAGATCACACATTACATGGACTCCCCAGAACAAAGACCAGCTTTTAGAGTACATCAATTCGTTTAAAGTGAAGGGTGGAATACAGTACCTTAACTGTTTGTTGCTGGGACAAACGGCGTCTGGCAAATCATCGTTTGTTAATACGATTGCTACAGCAGTGAAAAATGAAGAAAGAATACTGACTCCTCTTACCGTCTATACATTCAGAAGCCCAATTGTTACAACAAAGGTAAATACAATTTATTTTTAGTTTTATCAACTGAAAAATCGCAGTTTGTCATGCCAGTAGCGATATTATTTGATTTTCGACAACTTGAGCAGAATTTTCAGATCCAAATTTGTCCGTTGTCTGTAGTCGATGTTGGCGTCGTATACTTTTCACATTTTCATCTTCTTCTCCAGAACCACTGGGCCGAATTCTTGTTACAAATCATTGTTGAATAGAAATGTGACCGTATCTTTATTGATGACAACACGGGTTGTATTGTTGGGTTCGATTTATTTGGATCATGGTTCACTAATAAACTCTTTTAATTATAAATAAACCCTATAAGAATTTAAAAAAAAAATGCATTAATACATATACAATCACATGTAGTCCTCTTAGGTTGACACGGGTTTTATGAATAGATTTAACCTGATTTACATGAAAAGAGAGATAACATTTTACAATCACAACATTACCAATTTATTGTTCAGATCAAAATGTAAAAATTGAATAATAAGAATATTCTGAAAACGTTTAAACAAGTTGATATATCTCTATAGCATACCGATTTATGAAATTAGGTTTTGAAAACCAGTAACATTGGTAATCCTGGCTTCTACATGATGTCAGTGTACATAAAACAATATTCACATTACAGCCTATGTTACAACAAAATGGTTGAATGTAAATATGATAAAATAAATCATATTTCCAAACTACAACTTCTATATCTAGTGTTGTTTCCAGTCATTATGATTATTTGAATAAATACGTGTACTTTACAAGATCACGTATACATGAACTTATTTCAAAATATCACGCGTTCACTCTTTCACAAAAATTATATCATTAAAAAGAGAAATATTAGTTTGATAGATAAGTCCTCTGTACCGCAAATTCTCTGAAACTGCCAAACCGATCAAAGCTGAGCCTACCGAGCTGTCTATGACGACCTTACACGTTGCGTAACCGTGACTACTTCGACTAGCGCAATTACCCAAACAATACCAGAATTCCCGCCCAAATACTTAAATAGTGGGGCAGCATATCAAACCTATTGTGCATTGTGTGATACAAGCACCAAATTTGGCACATAAGGCCACACCGATTTCATTTCTTAGTCATCGGATTTTAGAAGGAAAAAAGCTGGTGCGGGCGAGCACTATGATAATTTTAAGTGGCAGTCTAATAGAAAACCATG
>CAJDSM010001459.1:9446-24584 GCA_903981925.1 Ostrea lurida
GTAGTCTGATATTACATGCTAAAATTAAAGTT
The DNA here is from genome assembly GCA_903981925.1 of Ostrea lurida. NCBI lineage: Eukaryota > Metazoa > Mollusca > Bivalvia > Ostreida > Ostreidae > Ostrea > Ostrea lurida. The sequence continues at coordinate 9,479 of CAJDSM010001459.1, forward strand.
GCCTTCGGCCCTCAGACTGATATGGGGCCACTCAGGCTGATATGCCATGCAATATGGATTTTAGCATGTACTATTCTCTATTTAGTCATTTCCTGAGGTAGGTCATTATAAAGTGTGTATATATGCACGTTTTACATGATATGTTTTCTTTAGGGTCCATATGAAAAACCAGATCATGGCATCAGTCCTGAAGATATGAACCCCCGTCAGATTTTGTATGAATTCTGGGCCAGATGGGGGAAGTGGTACAAGTATCAGCCATTAGACCACATCAGAGAGTATTTTGGGGAGAAAATTGGCATATACTTTGCTTGGCTAGGTAAGTGAAATCTTATAGTTTGTATAAGAATGACATACCAAAGTTAACAATGTATATCATGTGGCCCACCTGATCTGAAGGTTCTGATAAAAAATTTAGACCATGTTGTTATGGTAGATATTTTACTTTTTCATTTACAACCAAACTGAAAATAAAGCAGGTCCAATATGACCATATTATAGTGAACAAGTATTAAATCTAGATAGTCATAATTTAGCATGTCACCATAGATATCCCATAGTATGAGTTGACTTTCTAATTCATAGAAGGCCTGCAACAGTGGTGCAATGTGGAATAAAAAGAAAGAAAGTAGTTCAGAATGTTGGTTGTAAGAGGAAATGTTCCTATACCAAACCATTTACAAAACTAAATTGCATAGCCTAGTTTGTATTTGACCAATTAGAGACTAGAATACATAAGAAATGAATTATATTCATACGATGTAAAGCCCAATATTTTGAAATGCTGTACTTCTGTTTTCAGGGTTTTACACAGCTTGGCTGTTACCAGCTGCAATTGTTGGCATTATAGTGTTCATGTATGGAGTTATTGCAGTGTTCCACAATGTTCCAGTGTGAGTGACAGTTTTCTGTTTCCTTTCTAAAGAAATTTGATAAAAATGTAAATTTAGCAAAGGAGGAGGCCCACGGAAGGTGAAAATTGGCCCTTTGAAATGGTCAAAATGTGAAGTTTCAGTTTAGGACCCAGAAAGGCAATTATTATTCATAGTTCTTTACAAGAATTTTGAAGAAGTAATGAAAATTGTGTATGCTACTAGTTTGTACAATGTAAATAGATAGCAAAACTTAACTAAACATGGAGATTGAAATTATAACCACATAATTCATTGGAATAACTTTACAGTCAAGATGTCTGCACAAGTGGCAAAACCTACAAAATGTGTCCGTTGTGTGATGAGAACATAGGATGTGCTTACTGGTACCTCTCCGATGTTTGCAATTATGTCAGAATAGCCTACTTGTTTGACCACCCAGCGACTGTGGCGTATGCTGTGTTTGTTTCTTTTTGGGGTAAGTGATGTTGTATTGGTTACCTATACAGGCACCTGTCTGTATGAATCTGTGCATACACTACTAGCTTTATAAGAAAAAGTTGACTCCCTGTTTAATAGCCCAGGACTATTTTCAAACTGACCATAAATATATAGTCTTTGGTGCAGATGATAAGATGTCAAATTAAGAGGCACGCCCTTTGCCAAGGGGAAATAATTAAAACTATGTTAAGGATAATTCTAAAGTTTCTATTCTAGTACCAGTGCGTGGTTCAAAATTGACAAACTCTGTGTATCAAAATTGTGTTTGTCTAATATCTTGAAAACTCTCATTTAAAAATGGTAATATTTCATATTATTATTTGAAATTATTATATCATTATACCTCAGACTTTTTACTATATAAATGTTCATGAAGTAGAACTTGCTATTTCCCCTGAATAATGCTACTCATGAAATAGTTTGTGAACTGCCTTAGGGAAATAGTCTGAAAACTATTTACCGTTGCTTATTTTTCCTGCGTTTACTTTTTTTTTTTTTTTTTAATTCTTTATTTTGTATTTTTATTACATACATATAAATATCTAACAACACAATCATTCACACCCACATTCATACTGTGCACCTTATGCGTTTACTTTCAGAGTTATCTTCTTGTTACGTCATTCTGAAGCCCGATGGAAAGATATCTTTCTTGGTTTAACTTTGGTATAATAAAATACCTATTTACTGGCAATTCGGACAATAACAAGTTTATTGTCCCCCTCGACAGCAACTATTTCCCTCGGTTGCGCCTTGGGAAATAGTTGCTGTCTCGGGGGATAATAAACTTGCTATTGTCCTCATAGCAATTCTAGTTTAAATCAATTTGCAAAGCATACTTATGTAATGTACATGCATGCAAGTTTTAGTTTGATAAATCACTGTCCATTAATCACATTTGGATTGTCGAGGTTCCATAAATTTAAGATAATGGTAAGACCCATTAACTTCATGTTATTTTTCTATCACTTCACATATCTTTAATATGAATTTAGTAAATGTCTAAAATGCATAATACAATGTATTTGCATAAACCAATGTCTCCTCATTAATACATTGCAAATCTGTGATGTTTCAAATACATATTATGAGATGATGTGCAAGCAACTTTTCAAACTCATAATATTTACATTCACTGAATTTTTCTCTTATATTCCTTTGAAATTGACTTTGCATTTATCATCCCAATAAATGCCATGTTTGTTGCAAACCAGTTGGATCCGGTTTTGAAGTGTCACATGTTCACATGGCCATTAACAAATATGGAGCGATTCTGAGGTCAAAGGTTGAATTGGCGCGTTCCATTTAAAGTAACGAAATGATCAACATTATGATATTTTAGTGCTTAAATCTAGTTATATGTTTCAGAAAATTGCATAAAAATATAAATAATAAAATGCTTTCTTGTAGGCTTATTGGATGATGAAGGAAACTATCATTGCAGAAAAATTTTCATAACCCACTAACGCGGGTTATGATTTTTTTCTGCAATGCTAGTTTCCTTCATAACCCAATTAAACCAACAAAGAAAGCATTTTATTGTTTAATTAAAACATACATGTATTTATGAAAAAGAAACAAGGTGAATTGAATACAAAATATAAGAATTGATAATGAAAGTTTAGTTTGTATTATGGGGGATATAAAAACTAAGAATGCATGAAGCAAGATCTGCATAATCAACTTCCCCCATGCTAAGTTGCTTTCATTGTTTTTTATACTCACATAGACATTTATTCTTTACATTGTATAGAATACTTGTAATTGTATGCTATAAATTTTCATTTTGTTATTTTCATTTTATTCCATGTAATTAGCTGTAACCTTTCTGGAGTACTGGAAAAGAAAGAATGCTAGTTTAGCTCACCATTGGGATGTGCTGGACTTCGAGGATGAAGAGGTTTATACATTTCTTGTTTGATATTTATGCTCCCAGAAAATTTTTGGGGAACATACAGTTGCCAGTCTATCCTTCCTTCTGTCCATCCAAGCTCATATAGATCTCTTAAACCTTTCATTAGAAATTGATATAATTGATCACAAATGTTCTTTAAAAGAAGGACTAGTGGACCAAGGTTTTTCAAGGTAATTTTGGAATGGTCAAGGTCACTCAGAACATATAAATGTTCCTTATTTTAGCACTTTTTGTTATAAAAGTTCCCATTTTCAAAACCTTTCATCAGAAATTGATCACAAATTCTTTAGACAGGGGACTTTTGGACCAAGATCATTTTGGAAAGGTTAATGTCACTCGTACATTATACTGCATTTTATTTTGGAACATATACATTGAATAACTGGTGATTTGAATACCTAGGGTATTTTAGTTCTGTATTCTTAGTATTACAGTGGATTGTGTATAATTTAGCATGTCCATGTATTCTGCTAATGCAGATGGAAGAAAAACAATTTTGTGACAATGAGAATGTGTTAAAGTACTATAACAACAGTATTTCTTCAATACATTTGTGATGTAGTATCACCATTTTGATGAACCTTTGGTAATTTGAGACTGTTTTCTTAGGAGAGACCCCGGCCAGAATATTCTGCAAAGGCCCCTTCATATGAAAAAAACCCAATAACAGGAGTAAAAGAGCCTCATTTTCCTCCCAAGGATAGACTTCCCAGAATTTTATCGGGGTTTGCTGTCATCATCATAATGGTAGTTATGAGAAATATTTGTTGTATTAACTTTGTTGATATTTGATATAAAAAAAAATTGTCACCCCATCAAAATTGTGTGAAGATTTCATAGAGCACTATTTGTGTTTGGGAAGTTCAATTTGTTTTGAAATACATGCATAAATTTATCAGAAGAAAAGTATCATTCCAGAATAAAGCTTTACATACTCTTTTATCATGGATGTGAAATTGAAGATGATAGAAACAATGGTTATAGAGTAAATCTGGAGATAGTGAATTTGTGTATGTATTAGCTGGTTTTGTATTATCCTTTGCAGATGTCATTGGTCCTGATATTCATCATAGCTGTGATTTTGTACAGAATTTTAGTTAGTATACCGTTGTTTAAAAACAAGACACTACGAGGACAGGCCAACCTTATTGCCAGCACCAGTTCAGCTGTAGTCAATCTCATTTTGATTATGGCCCTTGGAAAAGTTTACGAGAAATTAGCTTTAAAACTTACACAGTGGGGTAAGTACTGTCAGTAATAGACATGCGAGCACATCTGTATACCCTCAAGATCAAAGATTGGAGACATTTTGTTTTATAGCCTAAAATATTAGTCATAATCATGACGTGTAAGGAGGAAAAACATGTCAAAATTTTCAAATGGAAGTAATGCATTTATGGCAAAGATGAAATCAAGTTTTTGTTGATCTTTTGAAATTTATAACATGTGCCATATGATTCACTCAGGAAGACATTAGGCTGACAGTCTGTAGAACATGTGTTTGAGTTTCATGGGTTTCAATTTTTGTGTTGTTGATTTTACATCGGAATGGAAATTTTTGTCAGTTTGTAGGGTGGAGAGGTACTGTCATGACCCTAGTGTCAGCAGCAGCAGCCTAACACTTGAAGGGAAAATCCTTTATCATTGGTTATATTTTTTGAACCAGGAAGAATAGGGCCTTGATATTTCACATAGATACAGGCCTATCCTTTTGTTACCAAGACTTTTGACCTTTGGCCTACTTTTTAAAAACCTTAGCTTTGACATTTTGTTTTGAACCAAGGGAGATAGAGTTGTAATATTTCATCTAAAAATACCTCATTACCTAGCCTTTATTTTTATAATAAGGCTTTGGGCCAAGTGCCCTTGGACTTTGGCTGTATCTTTAGAACAAGGCAGTAGGACTTTATAGATGCCTCATGACTATGACCCAGTTGCACAAATTTAGTTAAGTTTAACTGACGTTTGATGTCAAGTTAATGCTAAAAAAATGTACGAGTTAATAGGAAGTTAACTGTCAGTTATAGTTAACTAACTTTTGTGGAACTGAGTCTAGGCTTTTCTTTGTAACCGTGACTCAAATATGAAGATTTTGGTTGTGATATCTATACTTATTCAGTCATGCTAATGAGAAATATTATTTCCTCTAACTTTGCACAATGTAATTTGCATACAATGTAGCTCATTTGTTGTAAAGATTTCTGTTTATTTCCAGAAATGCATCGGACCCAGACTGAATTTGAAGATCAGCTGACATTTAAAGTGTTCATTTTTCAATTCGTCAATTTCTACTCCTCAATTATCTATGTAGCATTTTTTAAGGGAAAGTAAGTTTTTTGTTTGTTTGTTTTTTTTTTTTATTTAAAAAAAAAGTGTCATTAAATTTTTGAAAATTCAATATATAGAAGTTTTATAATGTATCCAGCAGGAATGGGAATGAGATTATTAATAAGTATGACTTTAATTTCAGATTTAATGGACACCCAGGTCACTACACAAAGTTATTTGGATTAAGGAATGAAGAGGTTTGTCTACAGTCAAAATTACTTGCATCAAAATGTACACTGTACATATAACTTTATACATGTACTAATTTCCTAAATTGATAGATAAGATTTGTAAAATGAAAATGTCTACATATGAAAACAAGACCCTCCTCATACATTTTCAGTATATTCACATTTATAACAGAATTTCTGGTTCAGTTGTGTTTGTTTATAAACTCCTTTCTTGTTCACAACATGTATGATGATCACTACCATATCATGTGACAGTGCCTGCTATAACACAGAAAGTTTCAACAACAGAATTCAATACTGCAAGAGCATACTATGCAAAACAGATTTAAAAGTTTTAACAGCTTCAAAATACTATCTTGTAAATATAGAAGTGCTTTCTGACCTAAATGTATAAATTATTTCTAATACATATTTTCAAGTTTACTTTACATCAAAAGTAATTTGTGAAAGGCAATATTTTTATTAATATGTTATATTTTTTTTTTTTGGTTGATTTCAACAAATCAGTAAAACATTTTTTATTGGCTCACAAATATTTTCTGTCATTCAGAAAAGTAGAAACACTGATAAGTGTTTGCCATTGTAGCAGTCATTTTTAAGTCACCTCAGAGGCATAAACAAGGCTCACAGGAAAAATGACACAATAGATAAATCACATGATATTGTAGCATAGAATAAAGATCAACTACTGTGTATAAAATGCATTTTACTGTTGAGTATACAGGTGACTCTCGATAACTCGAAGTTCTCGATTAAACTCGAAGTTCAAGGGACCAAGACAAAACTTCGAGAGTTCGAGAGATCAAAGTCGGCTTTAATCCGGAAATTTGAATGTCCGATCATTACGGTTCAATTTTACCGACCGGAAATTGTTATTCAACGACATCTATACGTGTTTTTTTTTTTGTTTTTGTTTTTTTTTCTTATTCCTCAGTAATATTGACTAAGAAAATGATCGTTCATAAATAAATAAAAAAATAACATGTATTTGAAGTTCTGCTGAGATAAACGTGTATTTTACAAAAAACATGTTTTCACAAACATTTTCTCAAAATCATCGTCTCAAATATACTATTGCATGGTCTCGGCAAAACAATCATAAATTTTATTCATACACCTAGTCGATTATACTCAGAACCTAGCAACACATTGCTCAGGTGAGGAGTGATAATTGACCAATTAAACTATCAAATCGTTACCTGTGTCCACCCTATCAAAGCAGCGCGGGCGGTACGTTCCCTTTGTAAACTTTTAATTGCCTTCGCACGCACCCCTTGGGCGGCCTGGTAAGTCCAAGCAGAAATAATTAGACACTTTGTTGATGTTTTGTATACTCTACGCACCACTTCGAGAGATCGAGAGTGAAAAACAATGAAATATTTACGGACCAAATTCACTTCGAGAGATCGAGAACTTCGAGAGATCGAACGTTAGAGAGATCGAGAGTAAATTTGCTATATTTATATAGAGAAAAAAATCGGGACGGACTTCACTTCGAGAAATCGAGAACTTCGAGAGATCGAAGTTCGAGTTATCGAGAGTCACCTGTATGCATGCCCAATGTTTGCTAAAAAGATTTTGCGGTTTAGAACACATTTTGAAGTATGTACCATGAAGCCCTTTGATTTTGTCAGAATTTCATTAAAAAGATTCAAATTGTTATATAGCTGCATGTTTATCACCTGATTTTCTTCATATCATTGTCAACATCTATGCTGTAATTCTTCATTATGTTGAACTCATTGACAACTCATAACTGTTATGTAGTTATTAAATTCAGTAATTTCCTCTTACACAATAATGCACTGCATTTCATGACAAAAGCATTCTGTGGATTTTCATTCATTTGAAAATTTTAATGTATCTAGGAGATGCACTGTTTGAAGGAAATTTAATTTTGTAGTGCAATAATGGAGGATGTCTCATTGAGTTGACCCAGCAGCTTGCAGTCATTATGATAGGCAAGCAGATGATTAACAATGCACAAGAGATATTAATTCCGTGAGTATCATCATTGATTCCAGCATGATATTGCACGTACAAAAGGCAATCAGAAACTGATCTTTCACATAGACTGTGCCCCCTTCCCATCCCTTCTCCTGAGCCTTGTTTTAAAATCTAATAATTAGTCAAAAGATGCAAAAATGTAGTTTTCAAAACGGGTAATGTTAGCCATTAGTAAATGGCTTCTTCACTGTGTAGAAACGGACTAGGGTAAAGTGCGTTACCCTAGTCCAAGATGGCAATTGGCATGTACGCTTGCAATTTACTCATTACAATATTAATGATTTCCTTCTTCAGTTTGTATTAAATTTTGTATTAATTAATTCGGGAATGTCAGTTTTAAATGCCTATCTGGAGATTTTATTTAGATTTTACGTATTTTGCCAGAAAACTCTTCTCGAAGTTTTGCTAAGGATTAGGGTAAAGTTTTTGGAATGTTTTTGCACGATTAGGGTAAAGTTTTTTCGTGATTAAGGTAAAGTTTATTTTTTGTACAATCAAATATGCGATGTTTTCATTTTATTGATCAATATAAAACCTTCTTTCAAACATTCTTTAAAGAATTTAACCTAATGGAGATGCGATCATGATTATCATTTATTTTAATATTATTGCAAATTTGTCACTTTACTATCAGTGTACCATGAAACATGATATCATTTTGGGAATGTTCAATGTAAGCTAGAATACTAGATTAAGAATTTTATTTCCATTGGTCTTGGACCGTGGGGAGGGGAGGGGGTTGATCCTTACCCACCCACACCACCCCTAACAAAACATAACTTACTGACCTTTACCCACCTTTTCGATCAAGCAAGTAAGCCGTTCTTTAATATATCGGGCCACTGCCTAGATGTATTCTCATTACTAATTCACTTAATCAATATTTAATAAGTTAAATTTGTTTAAAAATGATGTTGTATTTTGTAACACCCCCCCCGCACTCCCACCACCCCACCCACCCCCCATGTGTTATTGTAATTTTCGGATTTTCCCAGGGAGATTTCAGAATATATTATGTTTCTAACTAAAGAATTAAACAAATTCCANTTATGCCACGTTGGCGTTGCTCTTGTTCAAACTGGAAAGTGCCTCAAAGAATGTTTTCAACACGAAGTAGATTACTGTTTAAAACTATCTAGCTACAGATCAATCAAGTTGTTCAGTTGTAGTACTCTTACAGCCGTAACCGGTGGGAGGTACATGTACATTTTAAGATAAAAATGTTTAAAATCTCTCAGCTTCCGGGGGACTTTGCCATTATGGATACCCTTCCAGAGCCCGTCCTGGACCTGCTGAGGGCCTACAGCTGCCCCCAGACCCAATAAAAATGCCAAAACATCTCGGCTTTTGAGGGGGGGGGGGTGTCACCCCCTGACCCCCTACCAGGACCAGCTGGGGGCATAAAGACACCAGACCAAACGCTTAGTCTTTTACACCCCCACTGGGAATTCCTGGAATGTCCTGCCCTTGGTATATTTAATGTTACATGTAGTGTTTTAGTTTGTTCTGATTTCAAGTTGAGGATCGTCTGCATTAACACAGTACTACCTTTACTTTGGTTTCATCAAATGATCTTGTTCTCGGGGGGTAAACATTATTGAACATCATGTACAGTGGGGCAGCTGGGCAAGAAAAAAAGTTGGGGGGGCACAAACTTTTATAAAGTGGGTTAAAAACTGGGGTTAAAAAGGGGAGGTGGGCACAGACTGTCATAAGGCTGGGCTAAAATGAAGTGGGGGCACAAACTTTCATAAAATTGCAAAGCAATAATGGATAGATAATGAGAGATGGGGGTTATGCCTAACACAGCGATTCCTATCAAATACGGTGACCATCCGATATTACAATAGTCCGATAGTCCGGATACTCTTTAAAGTATTTTAAGAGGTCGGACGTCATTGATGCCGGGTAAGAACTGTAATTATTTTAAAAAAAAACTTTACGCGACATTTCACGTCATTAAACCGTGAGTAACTTAGATAATAATTGAAATTCCTTCAAATGAAATACGATTACTCAAAATTCATTTAATTTGTCAAATGATATGTAACAATGCATCATCAATAGCTAAACCTAATCTGAAACCTAACATAATTGGTTTATCAAAAAATGTAGACGCATTCAGGGAGGAAATGTTGTGTAGCACTGCACAGATAATAATGTTTCTGTTACTCTGATATATTATTTGAAATTTTTCTAACCATGGCATTCTCAGGTATCATATTCCATATGAAAAGAGAAGTGAGTTGTTAAAAAAATGGGGGGGCACAAACACATTTGCTATTCAACAATGCGGAAGCACGTTCCCCCGCATTCTACAAATGTCGGCAGAGAAGTTCCGCCGCCCCCCACCCCTTTTCCTACCCCGTGTGTATTACTATCCTGACCAGAGTATAGAATTAGTGTGGGAAAGAAATAACGTCGTAATTGCACATGATTTAGAGATTGAAAAAACAAATCCTTGTCAAGATGAACCAATCATATTTCAAGAGAGCCTTTAAGTTACCCCCCCCCCCCCCCCATCATTGCAAAAACAACTACTCGGTGATTTTTAAAGGCTCCTCGTACGACGTCGTTCAATCGTTCTTTGACTGATTGGGATTGGACCAGCTTGAAGGTATGGTTAGATCTTGGTGTTCATATTCTTCATGAAATTTCTAGTTCCAAAAGTATTATGTTTTAAGAGTTAGTAATTAACATGATGCATTGATCTGTATATGTTTTAATAAGTATCCATAATGAGTCTATACCCACACACCTGCGGTACACAGCGTATATCAATTCGTTTTTAAGTATTACAACAAAAATGAATTGACTACTACATGTTCTACAGTTCTATGGATACATGTGTTCACATCATGATGCGTCAAAATGGAATTTCGTAATTCCGTAATGTTTAACCAAGTATTACTATTAGTGATACACTCTAGGAGAAAAAGTAAACACGCTGTAGAGCAAAATCTCTGAACACGAGCAATTCCGATATTCTACCCCTTAACTAAATAATCAATTTCCATATTGCGGTTACGCCTAGTTCTATCAAGGAAATTGTTCAAGTATTCGTCATAGCGAAGTTGGCTTTCACCCAATACGACTGGTCACAATCTTTACCCCTTAATCGCTTCTAATATGTACTAGATAATGCGTATATTGTCGGAAATATTTACCTTCTTCCTGTCAAACGTACAACACGAATATTAACTATCCTACTTTCGCAATACAGGTCCAAAGTTTAATATTATTAACGACGGATCGGCATATCAATTCTGTTTTCTAACAATAGATGATTTTATCTTCACAAGTTGTGACATTCAATGAAATTATCGATCTTCTAATAGATTTAAAATCAACGGAAAAAAACAATAGTCATCGGTCACTTATTTTCTGTGCGGACCGTTTCAAAAGTACGCATGAAAACTGGCGTGAATTGCAAGAAGAATAATAGGAATTCTCCAATTTCGCAGTTCAAATGATTATAAAAAAAATTCTAAATAGATTTTAATCCAAAACGAGAAATAATAGTTTAAGGACACAATACGCTTTAAAAGATCTATAAGGAAGTAAAAGTGTAGAGTCACTCGGCCAAAACTCTTTCAGGGGCTTTCTAAGGAGTGATATCTGCGATCATTTTTACAGTGAAATATGATTGCCGACGAATCGAAATCATGTAATATTTTCTACTTTTAGCGCACTATTTTCCATTTTTAAAACTATATAAGATTTGGAGAATGTCACCTTCTTTCATATGAGACAAGGGCATTGAGATCATCTGATGAATATTTAGGGCGGTTTCAAACATTCTAATAATATAACTGTCTAACATTTCAAATGATATTCAAATATAAAACATAGGCATTCGCATGCGTCGATACGATGAATTTGAGAAACACCAAAGAATGTCAAACACTTCATGTTATATTATTTTCACAATTGTTAAACTTTTCTAAAAACTACATTAAAGAATTGCGCTATTTGTCATTGATAAGAGACAAAACAAAAATACTCTGTCGTCAGTTGGAAATAAAACAGTACTTTTCTTTCTGTCTCACTTAATCAACAGTCTTTCTGTAGAGAAACCATTAAAACAAATCAAAAAAAAAAAAAAAAAAAAAAAAAAAATAATATAAATAATAATTATTCCTATGACATTCTACAATGTAATTAATCTAACATATAGATTTTCATAAAACATTTCGACATGCTTATTGAGATGTAAGTGCATTACAAGTGAGCACTGTACGGTAGCACTGTAAATGGTACTTTTTTTCGACATCAAATACTTAAGTTCAATAAATTAAAACGCGCATTATCTAATCTCGTGTATTCTCTATTATACAAAAAAATCAATGAATTAAACCGGACTTTCGTTGCATCATACACTTGTGCCCCTTTATCGCTGTGACGCAAGTTCTCTGCTAATCGACTCTTGAGACCTGAGTTCAAAGCTATTCAACGACAACATCGACTTTCCCGGCACACAGCTGGCATTGTGTACGTCAAATACAAGCCATGACATGTTCAACTCACCCACTATAATAAATATCTTCTATGGATAAATATTGGTTTAGCCGCATAGAGCTTTCGAATAATTAAAGAATGAAGATTTTTTGTATTCATGCCTATGAAAGTTGCATAGCGCGGTCTTCTGCGCAAAGAAGCACGACAATTTCGACATTAGGATGTCGTCGTTAAGTAAAACATTTCAGAGGCTTATATGCCTATCGCCATCTTGGACTAGGGCAACGCACTTTACCCTAGTCCGTTTCTACACAGTGTTCTTGCTATGAAAGTTGGCTACAAAACACCAGCTTCTAGAACTTGTAACTGGCTTGTCAGAGAAGTTGGATATTTGAAGTATGAAGGCTAATTTACAGACTGAAGCTGATTTCTCTTTGTTGTTGGTTTTAGTCGCAAAACCTCCCAGAATTGTGATTCTACTCTGCAAACCTTGTCCAAAATATTTTGAGTGCACTTTGTGTATTGAATTTGGACTCGATGAAATGTTAAAAAAAATAATAATTTAAGTTTAGAAGTTGTTCCTTTTTCTTATAGTCATGTGTTTTCCCATTATCTCAACTGTAATTATGGCCTCTGGGAGCCAGTGATCAGTCAGCCGGTGCATGTTTCCATGCATTGAAAGTTTTCCAGATTTTTATATTATGTTATGGCGTTGTCCGTCCGGCGTAAGTCATCCAGCGTCCGTCCGAAATAGTTTGTCCAGGCCATAATTCCTGAACCTCTTTGTAGATTTAACAACATTTCGCAGAATTGTTGCCCTGGACCTAAGGAGGTGTCATGACCTTGATCCAAGGTTATTGGTCAGAGGTCAAGGTCACTATACACATAATAGTTTTAACATTGGCAAATAGTTTGTTCAGGCCATAACTCCTGACTCTCTTGTAGATTTTAACAATATTTTATNCCTGACCCTCTTTGTAGATTTTAATAATATTGTATAAAATTGTTGTCCTGGACCTAAGGAAGTGTCATGACCTTGATCCAAGGTCAGTGGTCAAAGGTCAAGGTCATTACACACATAATGGTTTAAACATTGTCTGGGCCATAGCTTTTGACTGGGTGGAATAATATTTCACAGAATTGCTGTCCTGGACACAAGAAAGTGTCATGACCTTGAGCCAAGGTCACTAGTTAAAGGTCAAGGTCACAATGCACATAGTGGTTTTACCATTGTCTGGGCCATGATGGACATATATTGCCATGTTGGCATTGGCTCTGATTCCTTGTGGGTTTTTTGGCAATCCCTCTGCAGCTATGAATTGAAGAAAGATATTGGTTAGAGCTCTAGTTTGAGTTGGGCTCTCGAGACTTATTTGGAAGTGTTATGGACCCTGTACTCAGCAAATTAAATTGAAAATTTATACATATAAATATCATTAGGTTACAACTCTAGTTTGAGTATGGACTATGTTGATTATTTAAAGAGTTATGGACCTTTAACTTAAACAATTTCTGGGAGATGACAGTTTTCTAGACTTTGGCTTTCCCTGCAGCTTTAGAACCGTAAATCAATGCATGAACTTATACCACTGGGTTACAGATCAAGTCTCTTCTGATTTCTCTATAGAGTTATGGACCTTGAGTGTGACAAAGTGGGACCTTGGTTTACCTATTGATTTAAGCCTCATATTGGATACTTTGGAATCATGGGCCCATCCTCGAAAAGTGAACCCTTGGTCAATAAATTGAATGATTCTATTGTATGTTATGTATTGTAAACACATAGTATGATAAAATGAATTATTTTGATTGGATAAGATTGATCTACTTTGAAAACAGAAAGATGAAAGCGTTTTGGCACCGACACAGGATGAGCCTGGATGACAGCGGTGTGAAGAGCAGGTATGAAGAGGACTATCAGCTGATAGAGAATGAGGGATTGTTTGAGGAATACTTGGAAATGGGTAAAATTTTGTTTTAGTTACAAAACTTTGAACATTGTTATGATTTTTAATGTAAATCTAAAGATTATTAAGTACTACATTTGTCCAAACTCTAAATCTGATTTTAAAGTCAGTGGTGTACTTAACAGGCACAATCTATCAGAGTCCTATTATCTGGGATCTTTCGGCCTCAGCTCAAACAAATGTAGAACTGGCCCAAAGCCATCCCGGATTGTACTTTTTGGGGTTCTTTTTACATCAGCTCTATGAAATGTGGAGTAAACCTTGAGCTAATCCAAAACTGAGTCAAAGCAGACCTGAAATCTGAGGCAAACCCAGAAAGTGAATCCAGTAAACCTATGTAAATTGTTTGCTGTTTTTGATGGATCAATATCAGAGATCATCACTCAGTGGATTGAGTCAAGCATTGACTCAAAATCGTTGATAAAGCTTTTCATGCGAATGAAAATATTTTGTTTAAGCTTTAGTGGTTAAAGAGCTTCTGTAGTGGTAGGATTTCATTCTAATATGTAACTCTACATCATTTAAGATTCTCAAAATTAACTCTTTTTCTCTTTTTTTTTTTTTTTTTTTTTTTTTTTGGTCATTACATATAGATGCATAATTCTGTATGTCTATTTTTAATTTTAATGAACTGCTATTGTAGCTAAAAGTTGAGTCTTATGAATTATTTTAAAATTATCCTCCTGTTGCAATTTTTTTTTCATATATTTAGATAGGTTAAATTATGACTACAAAGAGAAACATAGTTCTGTATATAAAATATTTATGAACCATACTGTATATAAATTTGATAATTCAACTGAGTATTAAAGCAATTTTATGACTCTGTAATTGAGCATATAGTTTTTGGTTTGTCCATCTGTCTGT
>CAJDSM010001460.1:0-31218 GCA_903981925.1 Ostrea lurida
GTGATGATGCAATATTGCTTCATAAATATGGAAATCCCTTTTGTTTTACATTTCATATTTTGTATTCCTTTGATAAGTACTCTGAAGTACATATTAAGAGCATACGTGGGTTTCTTATGGATAATATTTATGTAGTCTTTGGAGATCATGTCTTCCAACAATCTTTTGGTATTCCTATGGGCACTAATTGTGCTCCCTTATTGGCAGACTTATTTTTATATTCATACGAAGCAGAATTTGTTCAAAAACTGTTACGGGATAAAAACAAAAAACTTGACGTGTCCTTCAACCTTAGATATGTATTGATGATGTCTTATCAATTAACAATAAGAATTTTCATAAGTATGTCCTTATGATATATCCCGACGAACTCGAAATAAAGAACACCACAGAATCTGACATATCTGCTTCGTATTTGGATTTAATATTGACTCTAATGGCAGATTGACAACCACATTATATGATAAACGTGATTACTTTAACTTTGCAATCGTCAACTTTCCTTTTTTATTTAGTATGTACATGTACCACTATCACATGCTTATGGTGTGTATACGTATGTCTCCCAGTTGATTAGATTCGCAAGAGCATGCCATGAAAGTGAGACAAACTACTAACTAAAGAGTTGATGCTGCAGGGTTATAACTATTCTCGTCTAAAGTCATCATTTTGCAAATTCTACGGTCGCTATAATGACCTAGTTTGCGATTACAAATTATCACTAAGTCATACATTTATTTCATGCCCTTTGTTAGAATGTCATTTTCCTACTAGATTTGACAACGGATAATCCCTTTAACCTTGTTTCGACTAGGGACTCACGGCGGGTGTGACCGGTCAGCAGAGGATGCTCACTCCTCCATGGCACCTGATCCTGCCTTCACTTTTGTCGGAGGTCCGTGTTGCCCTACACTCGACTTTGTATATATGTTTTTGGGACCATGATTACGTTTAACACATTGTTTACTTCGCTAATTTATATTAAATATATATACGTTATGATGTTTTGGATGTAGTTTTCAATTATTTGTTCGATAAAAATCTAGCGAACTATATCCATTAATTTCAGTGCTTTGTATGGAATCTCAATAAAATTCTAAATCAAAATACAGTAAAACACCTCTCTTCTTGTCTTCATTTTAGCTAACTGTTTTAAGTTAATCACGTGTTGATGAACTTTTTATCGTGCTGAGTTATTTTCAAAAGCCAGGTGTCACTGTAATGTCTTTCGTACATTATGTATATAGATCAGAGTGTATATAATCCGGCTTCAAAGGCTCAGGAAGTAATATCAAAATAATCAAACTTCTGAATCTGTCATATTTTTTCAACCCAATATTCTTTCAATACAAATACATTTCTGAAAACTCATCAACTGTAGATGAAAAGCCACCATTGATATACCAATATATACATTTCAGGGAATAAGTTAGAGTATAACTCTCCAATATGACCTAGTAGTGAGACGCCTGATTTAAGAGAATTTGGTAACATTCCTCACTATTTAACTTATCCTTAATGTGATTAAAGACGCACTTGATTTCCTTCGCCTTGCCTCAATGATTACGTTTAACAACTTTTTACCGTTTTACCTGAGATACTGCTCTTGGTCTGTAACCTATCGGGCAGTGCTTATTACATGTACTACTTTCGTTGACCTTTCCTATATGCGCTCTCTCTAGTTCCTGCCAAAACTAGGGATATGATTCGTCTTCTCAGAAGCTATCTATGGACGCAGTACATTTCTCTTTCATTCCATTATTGAATTTCTACCAGTCCAAAAACTAAAAGGTCGTCCCTCGTGTTTCTCCGTTGCAGATCTGTTTATGGACTCCACAAAGCTTGATTGGGCTCTTTCTAACTATACCACGTGATTCTTGACCTCGTCTGATGTTTTCGTTATGGTTCTTCTTGTGTTCGTCATCCGCAGAAACTGAGACCTCGTGTCACAAGAGGTGTAGCACGATAAAGATCCCTCCCTGCTCAAAGGCCGTAAGCACCAAGCACAGGCTTACGTTTGTAGGCAATGGTGACATATCAATATGAGCGAACTATTCTCGAAAGGGACGTAAAACAATATACAACCAACCAACCATTGTGCCCGACGTTTTCTTTCTATATTTTGTAAGTAACAGTCAGAACTTTTTACCTTTTGATTATCCTCGGAAAGTTTAATGTAGATTTCGTATACTTTTGAACGTTTCTTATGAAACATTTCTTCTACCCTTAATGGCCTTGTATGCGTTCCTGAATAAACATCGGGGTAGTGGGCGGTGGCACAGGATTATTGTGGACAATGGTTATGTCACTAATTTTCACAGTCTGCAATATTGCCTTCATTTGACATTTTCTATTTGTATCCCCCAGAGACTCACCAGCTATATCTGTGTCATGTTTTGCTTCTACATCCATGTTCTCTGCTGCAGAAATACTCTCGAACACCCCCGGTTCCAGTTCATTGATAATGGTTTCCTCTTTGTTTGGGCTTTTGTGTCTAACCTTCATCGGTTTACTATTTTTCAGCTTTCTTTCACAACCGTATGGCCGTATAATTTCCACAAAACAAGTTTTGCTTCTTTCCGAAACTGAATATCAATAATCTCCTTTTGCCCCAAAATACACCTCCATTATACCACGTGACCAAAGTAGATATATAACAAGTCCTAAAATACACCATTATGCATAATTTTATACATGGAATTTAGTATCAGGAACATGAAAGAAATCTGTAAGATATATTTCTATGCATGACTTAATTGATAGAAATACTTAGTACATCCATTTTTCCAAAGTACCAATTATTAAGCTGAACACATCTTTTGTTCAATTCAAGTCATATCCTTGACACCCTGGCAAAATATTTACCCAATTTGATAGAAATATGTAGGGCTTTCAAAACCGCTATTATCTATAGCCATTTTTAGCCTTCTAACAATAAAACTACATTGGTCATTTACCTGCCTCTCAAAACACAGTTTCGACAGTGTGTGACCGACTATTTCTCTACAGAATAACCCACCCTTACAATGCCTCCCGGAAGCAAAAAACCGAATCAGGAACTGGAGCACTAGGGTAAACGATAAACCTAATTCGTGACTTGTGGTACACTTTTACCTCTCTATATATATATCGGTCAATGACAATTGTTCCAATCATTTTATGGAGTAATCTAGCTTACAATATATTATTTGAATATAATGGGACAAATTGCTCTCATTAAAGCCGTCGGCTACTTTTTGTGTTTTAGAGCTACATGTATTGTCAAGATATGCAACACAAAAGTACCCTCGATATCTTTCACATCAGCAAAAATCTTAATGTTCCTCCATTTAGAAACAATATGTTAATAATTCTCCCCTGTATTGTAGAAATCAATCGTTTTCTCTCAAGGAAAAATGACTCGATATCAATTTCAAAGGCTTACATTCTACTTCCGTGTTTAGAACGGACGTACATGTATTAAGGTGGAGCAATGTCCGTCTGTTCAGGGCTCTCTGTTTCTATTTCCACATCTATCAAGCTGGAACTTGCTAGCGCAATGTAGCTTCTTTGTGGGTCAGTCTAAACCATGTTGTAATTTTGATACAACTCGACCTCCCTTGGCGGAATTTTGCCTCATTGTTTTATAACTAATTTTATATTAATAATATACGGTACCAATTTTGATGCACCAGATGCGCATTTCGACAAATTATGCCTCTTCAGTGATGCTCAAACCGAAATGGAAGATATTAAAACAATTTGTCCATCTAACTTCTGCTACAACGAATATATAATGTATGACTTAATTGAATGTAGATACTAGTATCATTGACACACCAGCAACTAAAGTTTATGACAAACGGGATGACTTCAGCTTCCCTATCGTCAACATCCCAGTCCCATTAGTTTCGACAGTTTGTATGTCTCTCTTCTGATTCGATACGCAGGAGCTTGTTCTCCGCATGATAAGTTTTCAAGTTATTTGATTTCACAGAGGTTTCAACGTTAACAGTCTCGTTTTAAGTCAGCATTTCGCAGAATTATGGTTGTAATAACGATTTAATTTACTAACACAACCTGTTAATGGGCAGAATGCTATTGTCAGACAATTCTTTATACGCTGAATTTGACTACGGATTACTCCGTTTGCGTGGTTAAGCTATCGTTATGATGGTAGTGGGCTGACGTCAGGTGTGATCAGTTGACATGGCCTGATCCCACCTTTGGTGTGTCCAGGTATCAGTAGATTAGCATCATGATTACTACAGTTCAAGTCCAGAAAGGGTTTTATTAGGTTACCTGAGTAAATGTAGGTGACCTATAACAATTGGTCTTCGTCCGTCGTCGTCCGTTAACAATTGAACATTTTTAACTTCTTAATAACTGCCAATCCAATTCTTTTCAAATTTGGTAGGAAGCATCTTTGGGACAAGGGGCACATAAATTTTAAGTCCAGGTCTCTTGCACCCTTGGAGGCGGGACAAAAAGTGACCAATTTTCAAAAAAGGGATGGGGCAAAAAGTGTCATTTTTAAAAAAAATCTTCTCTACAACCGCACATGTCTGTGAGAAACTAAATGCATAGTGATGTAGAGCAGAAAGGACACTACCAAAACTAAATTTGGTTATCCCCTGGGTAGGGGTTCTGACCCCAGGGCGGGGCCAAACTTGGTACATAGTGTTTATATGTAAAACATTTGAAAAGTATCTTCTTTAATGCTATTGATATTAAATTAAAACTAAATGGGTATTTAAAATGAGCAGGGAGTTTTCTATTATAATTGTAAATTTCGTGATCCTAAAGGTAAGGGTTTAGGTATTAGGGCGGGGCTAAAATGGTCATTGATGAAATGTGTTAGCAATTGAACATTTTTTTCTTCTTGATCACAATGATTCCAACTCTTTTCAAATTTGGTATGAAGCATCTTTGAGACTAGGGGGACATGAATTATATATTTCAGGACTCTTGCACCCCTGGTGCCTTAGGGGTGGGGCAAAAATTGTCACAAAGTGACCAATATTCAAAACTCTTCTTTTCTACAACTGCACATGTGTAAGAAAAACTAAATGCATATTGATATAGAGCAGGAGGCCTTTTTTCACGGTTAACATGTTCATATACTTTAACTTATTTTTCCTAAACTATAAAAGCAATTTATGGGAGTGCACAAAAATTTATACATGATTTCCCTTCTGTTACTATGAAAAGTATCTTGTAAATAAAAGTACATGTATCTTTAATTTGTTTTGTTGTGTATGTGTGTCACTGTATAAAAGACTTTGGCTGATGCACTAATATAAAATGAAAACTTGGCAAACAAATTCACCGGCCTATATTTTTAACCAATCCAACAGTAGACTGTATACATAGAAAAAGTGGGTTCAGAAGGGTGGCACTGCTCAAATAAAATATACCATGGACGCTGTATAGTGTAAAACTGAAAAAATGTAATGGTTATTTAGGTAGGCTGCATATAAGGCTGACAATTTGAGTAACACCCCACCCCTCTTTGTACACCTCTCTCACAAAACCTGTCTTTAAATACATGTATATTGCAGATATACTCTGCAAAAAAATTCCGTTCTAAAAGACGTTTGTCATTCCCTGCCAAAAATAATAAATAGATAAATTAAATGAATAATAACCACAGTTTGAAAACATCAACTGCAGTGTGTGACTTAGAGGGGTAAAGAAACATTTTGAGTTAAAAATGTTTAAATTTCAGATTTCCATTCTTAATGTTTACAATGTTCACTTAGAGTATTTCTAATGGTCAGTAAAAGTTTGAACGTTATTTGTTGATTTAGAAGTGAGATACAGCGCTTTCAAATCTTACAATTCTCAAGTAATGTTTTTGTTTACATATATTGAATATGCTAGTACACGTTCCGTTTAAAGCAGATTTTTTTTTTCAAATTGCAAGTTCATTCTGAACACAAACAGTTTCTAATATTGCTCACATCTCATTTTGTTTTAAACACATGGTATTTTCTGCGCAGCAATCTTTATGTGAACAAGGCACAAGTCTTGTTTACAAAACAAAGAATTGTGAGCACTATATCTTACTTGTAACTCAACAACTGACATTCAAATTTTTGTTGACCGTTAGAAATGACTTGGTAAAGCATTTTAAACGTTAAAAATGCAAATGTAAAATTAAGCTCAAAACTTGTACATGCCCCTTTAAAGCCTAGCTTTCAGTACTTTGATTTTTACTTTTATTTTTGTCGGACTATCCCCAGTCATTTCAAAAATAGTTTGAAGATTCATACGCACATGAAGAAATGGCGCCATACTTCATGAAGCGTGTTAGTGCGCCAAGAAAAGTAGCCCAGCTTTACGCGTTGTAGTTCATACACATGTATTTTTATCTCTCATGTTTCGGTAGGAATTCAAAGCTGTTAAAATAGACAGACTACGTTCATCAGGACTCGCGCACTCGGTGTTCACAGCTGCACCTCATTCATAAAGAAATGGTTATCATGCAATTTATCTAGCTTTTAAGGCAAAAACTTATGATACAATGTACCAATTCCAGCCACGTATAACAGCTAAGCATGTTCAATAGTGAAAGTTGCGTTGGGACGGCAACAAAAACGTGAAATCAATACATAGCAGCTCTGATAATGCCTTAAACTGTTGGTTTTTTTCCCCTCAAATATCAAATAAAATAAACAAGATATATCCAAATTATTACATATCATGATTGTACATTTTATTTTGTTCACTCACGTTGTACATTCTGGCGTTCTATTTCATAAACTCAAGTTTCATGTGTTTAATGACTCAGAAAAAAGACTTTAAAACGACTATCGTAAATCAAAATTATCTATTGTGTTACAATCTGATTATGTCGTTTGACCTTTCCATACTCTGCTTTCTCGATCAACAATTGTGCTCGTAAATTACGTGGAGATTGGAGTTATCGTTCGTGACCATCGGCAGGGGATTATCGTTGTCAAGCTCCGATACTCCGGATGTTTAAAGTGTTTTACACAGATTGTTCTTGACTGTCAAACGGCTTAAACTATCAACACCTCCGTTTAATAAATAAAAGTTCACTGCACTCCAAGTTTACGAATGTTTTTTTTTTTTCAGTACAAAATTCAAATTTTCATTTTAATTACAATGGTAAACAATTGTTTGAAATCGAGCACTACAAGTGCGAGTATTAAAAGAAAATTATTTTGATAAAATTACAAAACGCAGGTGACAATTTCTCTTCCAGCTAACCACAATTATCTATCCAAATATCAATGTTTAGCGAGAGAAAAAGAGACCCGAACCTACAATTAGAAATGCCTTAACGTGACGTAACCTGTCGTTGGGTTTGACGTTAAAGATACCACGCTACGTAGATTAATGATGATGACAGCTATTCTTCTGTAAATGCCCGATGGTGTTCCGAATTTTACATCCATCTACATGTATATGATTTTTTCCAAGCAATTGAAAGAGAGTTTTAGATAATTCACACGACAGTCCATCGTCTCTGAAATAAAATGTGATACAATTTTGTTGCGAACTGCAACGGAACTTGATGTCTGTCTCTTTCAGATTACTATCCAAATAACCAGGTGATAGCGTCACCATGCAGCAGCAATTGATCACCATGCATCAATATTACACTTAACCAAGTTCTATATAAAATGTATGTTTCTTTTTTAAAAAGAAAGAACTTCCTAAAACCATGCAGTAAATTTATTTATGGTCACGTGTTTAGTATTTACTTACGTGAAACCTATAAAGGAATAGTAGGTAAAATTCTGAATGCATCATAATCAATCCATTTGCTGTATGATTTTTGAAAGTTTTTAAAATATAAAACTTTATATTGAGTATTAAAATTAATGCAAAATATCAAAAAATTGAAATATCTGTTTTAAGAAAACTCTTATTGTCTTCGCATCAGTTGTCGCTTCTGCTACGGACAATACCACAATAGCTTTTGGTCAGTTGTGCGATCCATATGAATGACTTTCTAATTTGTCGTGTTTAATAGAGCGGAACGAAGATTTCCCAGGGCCTGTTACACATATCTTAAGGTCCATAATTAACAGTGGGAGTTATATATATGTGTAATATATGAAGGTGTACAAAACAAGCGTACCAGCCACTGATGCACACGTGTTCAGAAATACATTTTAAGGTAAGTCCTGTTAATGACCTAATGACAACGGTTTTAATGTGCATGCAATATATGTATATATTTGTAAATTCCTTATACGACAATGTACTTCCGTTCAGTGTTGGAAATTAGTTTGTTGGTATGGTGACATAAAAAAAATCACATATATTGTGTGAACAATTAGGAAATGCGAGTAGGAATGATGCGGTGTTAAGTATTTGTTACGTACAAATACGTAACCCAATATTGAATAATCACCATTCATCATAAGATACATGTACAATCTCGCGTGCATGCTGATACCTCCGTATAGTTTACACATGATGTAATTGCCTATAAGAATTGGGCTTCACGCCTGATTTGGTTTATATTAATAGGCTCTAGCATATTACGGGTCTCGTTAAACGACTTGTGCTCAATTCGAATACAGAACTTTTTTTGATGAAACATCAAAAGGGTTAGACATAAATTCAAATCCTTCCGATATAATAATATAATTGATTATTATACAACAAATATAACATAGAAATCAATTTACGTTTAAGAATTCTAAAAGTAGGAGTCCATACTGCATCATTATATATTGAATGGATATAGTTTGTTGATTACAAATGTCCTGCTGTTATATAATATTTATCACATGGTAAAACAATTGTCATGGTAACCATCGTTGAGTAGTCCACGTGAACAATTTGGATAGTTTATTGGATGAACACGAAATCACCCAGGGTTTGAAATACAATTGCGTTTCAAACTAGTTTGAACTATATTTAAAAATCTTTTCTCATATGAATAATATTCCTCCATATTATTTTTTCTTGCTATTTACATGTCCGACATGCCTGTCTTTTATTATCTTCCCCAATTATAATGATGAATGCAATGCGGTTGTGAAAAAGTCGCACATGAATCTTGGTAAATGTACACTGTCTATTTTGACTACTGGAAATTCATGCAGAAATGAAATAAGAATTTAAAATCTAAGAAATAATTTTCGTTTTGAAAATTCTTGCAGGTATGACATACATAGCTTCACACAGGCATGCTTTTCAGGAAAACAAAAAATTAAGCCTGCGAGTTCTTTTTACAAATAACAGTAACTAAGCACAGAATCCTGACATTTATATAAAGAATACCAAATTCCAACAAATATCGTGATATCATAATCTGTTCTTATTTAAATTCATGATCTGGACATGAATACCTTTTTTGTGCAAAAAAAAAAAAAATCCGTCATCTATTAATATATTACATGTATAAGTCCATTTTGGCGTGTATATGGTTTTAATGATGTAACCCAATGTATTATCTACGCGTGTTCACAGAATACGCGAAAAAAAAATTAATACACATTTCATCGCCTTCAGTTTTGCATTAATAAAAGCAAATCCATAATTACAAGCCATTATCATTTTAGTTATAAATAGAATGAAGCAAATGTAATACTCACACAATTATGGTAATTAATTTTGAATGTCTTCTTCTGGAATTTATTGCAGTAATGTTAGAATATCGTGTATATCGGCCTGGATTACTCTGTGGTTCGATAGCCTAATACATGTAGTCAATGCGATACAACGGTAGCGGGTTCGATGCCCGATTGTTCGAAATATTTTCTTTCATTCTCTCTACAACATTGTCCATTGCTCACGGCGGGTGTGACCGGTCGACAGGGGATGCTTACTCCTCCTAGGTACCTGATCCCACCTTTGATGTGCCCAGGGGTCCATGCCCAACTCATCTTTTGTATTTTCTTTGGGACTTACTAGCATGATCTTTCCCTTTCGCAGCCAAGGCTATGTAAAGGCAAAGATAACGAATAATAAGCCAATCCAGACTTTTCCCGGCCCTTGCGTATTTTAGGGCTTCGATTGAAACTATGGACTAACATTTAGTATTTTACAACTGAAAAATATGCATTCATACAAACATATTTATACCCCTGTCCGTCCGTCATTCCGTACTTCCGTCATTCATGACGGACGGACAGGGGTCCGTACCACCTTTTCGTCACATAATTCTCAGCAACCATATATCACGGGCTGCTGATATTTTGCATGAAGCTTTATATATATAGGTACATGTGTATGATGTATCGTGGAATGCGTTTTCAGATTCATCGAACATCTACTTCCTATTTTCCGAGGACTTGGAGATTTTCAAATACAGTGCTCCTATACAACATTTTTCGTCACATATTTCTCAGCAACTATATATCATAGGCTACTGATATGTTGCATGAAGCTTTATACAGGTACATGTATGATGTATCGTGGGATGCATTTTCAGATTCATCAGACATATACTTCCTGTTCGCCGAGAACTTAAAATTTTTCATATATAGTACCCATATTTAACATTTTTCGTAACATAACTCTCAGCAACTACATGTATGTATCACAGGCTACTGATATTTTGCATGAAGCTTTATATAGGTATGGTGTATCGTGGGATGCATTTTCAGAATCATCGGGCATATACTTCCTGTTTGCCGAGGACCTGGAAATATGTACAACTATATTGACAGTTTTAAAAGGCTTATAGCGGGGGTATCACTAGTGAGCATTGGCTCACAGATTTCTTGTTTCTTCTATCTCGCCCATACATTGTAGGTGGTATATTCGGACCATATACCACTTTTATTTCCTAGCCTTTCGCAATGAAATTTAAAAGAAAATTGGGGGAAATATGTAGTGTACTAACACTACAGAACAGGGTATAAATGAAAATAATTTTAAAAATCTGTACTTACAATGTAATGATCTAATAACCCGTGTGTGCATGTACATGTAGCCATGACGTAATTCAATTTAACACGATAACTGAATATTTCAACATGCACATAATGGGTTTTTTTTTTTAAATCTAGTAGACATGCTTGTTTGAGCCGTTGTTTCACAAACCTAGAATGAGTTGTTTTCAGAGCCATGCATCTATTGATAATAATGATTTTCACTGCCATGTGCATGCATTCTTGTCATCCTTCACACTCCTAACCAGCTACTGATTCAGGTGTATTATGACGTCAAAACAAGTAGAGTGTGGCGTAACGCGGCTATCGTCTTGCCAGAGTATTACATTTTTTCACACATTAGGCACAATCCGTGTGACAGACTGCACTGCGTAGGAGGCCACAAGACGTGGATGAAATTGAGATATTCTACGTTCATAATATGAGATCAAGGATATATGACACTCCGTCATTTTTCGTTATCTTCACTTTCATTTTCTAAAACTATCTCCCTTTTTAAAAGGACACGACCCATCGTTTGAACATCGTTTGAGCTTAATGTGGAATGCTACATGTACACCAGGGAAATATGACGTGGATGAAAAGTAGAGGATATGTTTAACAATATTTTGAAAATAAAAAAATTCAGATTCACTATATTTCGTCAAAAAATGCAATTTTAGTAGAAAGCAATTGAAAAAAATTAAAACCCCTGCTGGGATCGAACCCGCGATCTACAATTCAGAAGTCAACGTGCTAACGTACTGAGCTACTCAGCTAGGCATTTTAATTTGAAATGAATTGATATATAACCCTGATAGTGATATTTGCATCCATGTTTCGAACGGAAGTCAGCCATCATGACGATGGCTCATTCCCCCTAATGGGAAGTTTGATTGGTTCTGGAGAAGAAAGTTAGGGATTGATGAACAGGCAACAATGTGTAGCTCTCACCCAGCTAGGTACTCCTCATACTGTCCTTGCTAACGTGCGTGATCAAGAGAGAGATCCCACCACATCGCCAGAAAAGCTAGCTCTCGGGCAAGGCAGTATAAGTTTTCAGGGTAGCTTCGTCCTGAAGAGTTTGGCTCACTCAGCAACGGTATCCGCCATTACCGACGACAACCGCCGTCCTCCCCAGACGAAACCACGTCCGTACCTAGACCTCCGAATAGACACTACTTGAAGCAGGCCCACCCGGCAAACACCAACGTGTAGCGGTCACCCAGCTAGACGCAGCTCACACTCTTCGTTGCTAACTGGCAGAGAGGACCAAAGTAGCTAGCGAACCAGCGAGGCAGTGTAAGTTCCCCATCCTGCCCGCTACATGTGAGGAAACGCAATTCACACCCTTGGGCTTGTGTATTTTCAAAACTGAAATTTATTTCTTTAATGAAGACTAAATTATTAAGAATCATTTTTTTAGGGTTAATATATGATTTATAACGTGATACACATGGATTTTGAAAAGGCAAGTAATCGATAATTTATCATACATGATATCTATATGTATACGCGTAGGGGAAATTTACGCGCTCATTACATGACCGCGTAATTAGTGTAAATTTCCCCCACGCGTAAATAACCACTTTTACAGTATATTTTTCACATTTTATGCGAGGTCAAAGCAAGGTGTGTTAAAACGTTTACTTAGTAGACATGGAGAAAAGTCAGATTACAAACGGCTTGCTATTCAAATAGATATATAAGTTGCATTAAAGAGACTACAAAAATGTTCAATATTAGACAGTACATCTCGCAAAGAAAATAAGCGATTACTAGTAAATAGGAAACTAGAGCAATCAGAGTTTTAGACCTCCGGCAATCAAGGTTACATGTACAAGTCTTCCTGATTCCGGATCCGGATCGCCATCAAATTTTGATGGGGTCTTTTCTTAGACCAAGATGCACCTGTGCTCCAATTTTCAAAGCGATGTATCCATTACAGTCCCTGAAACGTTCTACTTTATCATTTTCCCGTGCGCTCACCGTTCACAGCTTTGCGCACACCGTTCACCAACCGCTCGCGTTCACCGTTTACAAGGCGTTCAGCCTGCGCTCACCGTTCGTTCAGTGTTCAGTCATTTTTCACTGCATTGACATTCGAAACTCCAAAGAGACATGTAGAAAGGCTAAAATGACAAAAACGAAAAGGGAAAAAAAAGAAAGAAAAAATGCGTGCGTAAGAGTGGAAGGAAATTTTCTTATCATATTAGGAATTAGTTTCTGCATGAAGTTGCTATACAGTTAACTATAAATAAGTAATCACCGCCGATTTTGTAACCTCATTACATCGTATATGATTGGCATTTTTGGTAAAAAAAAAAAATTTAAATTCCTCTTATTCAAGATGTTTGAAACACCTGGCCATCAGTGTCGTCCAGCATCCAACCACGTGTTTTGAGACATCCCCTTTAATGTTGCACTTCATTAACACATATATAGGCGAATTTGGATATTATACCAGATCGTATCTCTGCAGAAGCCGGAAAACATTTTTAAAGGTGATTTTGCACCTTAAATGATACTTTTTCTGTCCCTAAAGGGAGACTACAATTCCCTTTAGTGACCCAGTAACATTTTCTATAACCATTCACGTGTGGTTGGGTGCGTGCGTGGTATTAGAAAATACGTTTGCTTAGTTGATTGTTCTCACTTTATGTCACGAAGAGCAGGAAATTACCATAATGACATAACTATGATTTATGTTAACTTCGGGTTAGATCAGAAACCCTTATTAGAATAAGATTATCTATTACAAATCCTTCATCTTATCAAATCGATCATGGAACAAATGGAGATTAATTATGTGTTGCTTTTGCTTGGTGAGACAGAAAGACGTCTGTTTCTTTATTTGATACAGTAACTTAGATCAACAACTTCCAGAAGTTTTATTACATTTATTTTCTCAAGAACAGCAGTTTGGTTTAAATTTTGATCGTATCTTTGTTCCGTTGGTGTGTATATGCAATTGATGACCAGTGCCTTGGTGGACATCAATTATCGAAAGACACAACTTCGAATTCCTTATAGATTTTAAATCAGACATTCAGTGGTCAAAATCATACTTTGCGTCTTAAAAGTTTAGAGCGATACGATATGATACTATAAATAGCCGTAAAACATTCACTTAATGGACGTTAAATTGTGTCTCCTCTCTTCCTGGGGGAGACACATTGTCTTGTACTCTCTGTTCACGAGTCCGTCCTTCCGTCTGTCCGTCACAAAATCCTGTGAACGCTTCTCTTCCTCATTGGCATATTGGACAGACTTGAAACGTTGTGCAATGCTGTCATACCATGTGGAGATATCGTGGGCATAGAAGGAGCCAATTAATTTCCTTAAAGTATATAGTGGATCCAAGAGTGATAGAGGGTGTAAAATAGCTTATGCACGCTTCTCCTCCTAAATAGCTTTTTCTGATAGACTTGAAACTCTGTACAATGCTTCATTCCCATTTGTAGATTTGTATATTGTCGGCACAGGAGGAACCAATCATTTTCCGTAAAGTAATGGTGGATCTAAGAGGGATGGAAGATGCAATATAGCTTGTATACATTTTCCCTCCTAAATGGTTTATTGGAGAGACTTGAAGCAATGCTTCATTACCATTTGCCCGTCTTTATGGCGTTGTCTGGGTGGAATAGTTTTTCCAGGTCTTAACTTCTGACCCTCTCTGTAGATTTGAACAATATTCCAGAGTTGTGGCCCAGGACCATTGTAGAGTTGCATATTTTCGACACAGGAGGATCCAATCATTTTTCGTAAAGTTATGGTGGGTCTAAGAGAGGTGGAGGGTGTAAAATAGCTTATGAACGCTTCTTTTATGATAGACTTAAAACTTTGTGCAATGCTTCATTACCATTTGTAGAAGACTTTTGTGTATATTGTTGGGACAAGAGGATCCAATAATTTTCCGTAAAGTTATTGTGGATCTAGTGGGGTGGAGGGTGTAAAAATAGCTTGTAAATACTTCTCTTATATCGTTAATGAGATAGACTTGGAACTTTGTACAATGCTTCATTGTCATTTTTAGATGTATATATTCTCAGAACAGGCGGATCCAATTATACATCTACACGTTATGGTGGATCTATGAGGAGTGTAGACACAAAATAACTTGAAAACACTTACTATAGTTTTGAAACTCTCTGCAGTGCTTCATTGCCATTTGAATATGTGCATATTGTCAGAACAGAAGGGTACAATTGTTATACTATAAGTTACAGCGGATTTACGGAGGGTGGCAGATGTAGAATAGCTTGTTAGTACTTCTCCTATATGATTACTGGTCGCGGTAGATCAGTGGTTAGAGAGTACGATCTGCAACCGGGATATCGCGAGTTCGAGCCCTGCTCGTGATATGGCGGTGTCAAAAATAGGTACATGTAGCGATTGCTCCTTTGCCACACGCTCGACATTTAGAAACAAAAACCACGTGTCTTTCGGATATATNTTTGCCACACGCTCGACATTTAGAAACAAAATCCACGTGTCTTTCGGATATATCCTTAAAAACAAAGGTCCCACGTCACGGCAGGCTGAGCCCTCACTGCCACGGCGCTGAGCGCTAAGCAGAGGTCTAAATTGGTGATACTACACCTACAACTGGTGACGTATCAATAAGAGTAAAAAAATATCGACGGGGCGTAAAACAAACAAACAATCAATCAATCAATCAATTTATCAGTCCTATATGACTTATCGGATAACCTGCAATATTTCATTATCATTTAATGATGTTTATATTATTCTGACCATAGATCTAATCTTTTCCTACAATTTACATAGATCAATGAGTGTTTTATAGTGTTTTTTTATGTACAAGGGTATCTTAACTTTTTTATTGGTACTTCACCATAACAGTCATTATTTTTGTATCATATCCAAATGACATCGGTCACACCGATTTTGATTTTTTAAAAACTTTTTCTCCAATACACAAAGTACGGTTCGCAATGTGCTTTCTCTATAAAAGGGGAGGAGGTACACGTAGTAATTGAAACAATTTCAATCTGGGAAGTAGGGGAGACATTTGTTTTTATTAAATTATATTTTACTGTTGCGTGACATGATAGATGTATTTGGTGTTAAACATGTAAATTCCGAATGTTGTACTGGTAAATGAAGATTATAGAAAACCCTATTCAATGTCATGTATATTACTCGTCATCGACAATGTTAAAGGCCATAATACATTTTATTACTAATATTGACTTGTGACGGAGGAAGGGTCTATTTTAGTACCATCAGCTATTAAAACAGTTCTTTGATGTTCTGTTTTATTCTATAAAGTCTAATATATTTCATATGATATTGACTGTGTCCATGAATTACCCGACAACAGCCCAATAAGTCGGATCATATTGAACAGTCACGAATGAAAGACAGGGGTCAATATTGTGCCTTAGAACAAGTAATACGCGAATCACGCTCATCCAGAAATGTTTTCACAATAAATAAGAATCAAATTGCAGTTAATAACAAGATCGCTTATTGGCTCTCAATTAATTGCGTATCTATCCATGTGACTTGACAGATATTGTTAAACAGGACTCTGGTAGAATTTTCCTCATTTTCGAGTCAAGAACTGCGTCCGAATCATCAAAATCTGAAAAATCAACTTTCTGTTTTTTACGGTAAACAAATTCATACTAAAATTTCACCGTTCATAATTTCATCTTAAGATAAGTATAATAGGCTTCACGACGGATGTGACCGGTCGACAGGCGATGCATACTCCTCCTCAGCGTCTTCTCCCAACTTTGGTGTGTCCAGGGGTCTGTGTTTGTCCAACATTGAACTTTGCATTCCTTTTAGGAGTTACAAGATTGAATCCGTATCAGTTTAAAACCAAATAATTTTACTCGGTTCTACAATCGTGATGTCAACAGAGGGCGTTATTTATAGAAATATTCTACTAGAGTGAGATTCGATGAAAGTAATATCGTATAATTTACAATATAAAAATCACTGAATCTAATGTCATTTTGAGATGCGTCAGATAGGTTGCTTAAAATTTCTTTCTGTCTTCGGATTTTGCATTTCTTTCAATAATGATTATGATTGATAATGATTAATGGAAAATAAGATTTGAAAAAATTTAAATATATTTAATATTTTCACAGATGTAAAGTCTGTTCCTTGGAGAAGACATAATGTCTTATGATAACAAATACGATCTCATTCAATCCAGGGGAAAATTACAAAAATAAAACCTATTAGGGTCGAATTGGTTCTAGTTTTCAAAAAAAGAGAAAAGATCATGTATATTCGCAATCGTAACTACTCCGCAATATCCGCAAGTTATTAATAACCTCGTAAACCGACAGAAGAAATTCTTCTTGAATTGTTTGCCGGAAGTGCATTCGCATAGCGTTCCATGTTGATGGAAAAGCAAAGTCGGAATTCAAGGCTGTAACCAGGGATGTACTGGGTGCATGTGCACCCCCCATTTAAAAAAAAATGTTATAACCTTTCAGCTTCCGGGGGCTTTCCCCCCTGCCAGGAGCCACTGGAAGCCTAAAGCGGCCCCCAGGCTACATGTACTTGCACTACTTGCAGGCTACTTGTCTGGTGCACCATCCAATGGAAATTCTGGAAATTCTTGGTTACGGCCCTGAATTTTCTACAACAAAATTGCAAATTATTTTACGATCTAAAAGAAAAGCTAATGGAAATATTAATAAAACAGTTATGGAATGTAGTGCCTCTGTGAGCGTTTTACCGATTACAGCTCTAGCTTTGGGAAGATTACACTACTGACTTTTAATAGTTTACTCTAGATTTTACAAAATGAAAGAAATCCTGTGAGAATCCGGGTTAGAATAGGTCCTCGATACCCTTTAATTTTCGTCAGAGGAGACTAAATGGGGCGGGTCCTTCGGACGAGACCGCAAAAACCGAGTAAACTCAGGTGACCTATTGCAATTGGTCTTCGTCTGTCGTGCGTTAACAACTTCTTGATAACTTTTTCAAATTTGGTATGAAGCATCTTTGGGACAAGGTGCACATAAATTGTAAACTTCAGGATTCTTGCACCCCTGGGGCCTTAGGAACGGGGCAAAACGTGACAATTTTTAAAAAGTCTTTTCTATATCCGCACATGTGTAAAACAAACTAAATGCATAGTGATGGAGAGCAGGAAGGCATGTACCAAAATATAATCTTATTATGTAAAACATTTGAAAAGCATCATCTTTAATGACATTGATACCAATCTTTAATGCCATTGATATCAATTTAAAACTAAATCTAGAATGAACAGGTAGCCTTTCATCTTTTAATTGTTAAAATTTCATGATTCCTAGGGGTAGGGTTTGATTAGGGTGGGTCCAAAATGGTCAGATGACAATTATATTAACAATTGAATATTTGTTCCCTTCTTCTTGATCACTATTATTCCAATAATTTCCATATTTGGTATGAAGAATCTTTGGGGAAAGGGGGCATACATTGTAAATTACAGGACTCTTGCACCCCTGGGGCCCTTGGGGTGGGGCAAAAACTTCGAAAAAGTGACAATTTAAAAAACTACTCTCCCCATGTGTAAGAAAAACTCGATGCATAGTGATGTAGAGCAGTAAGGCATCCACCTAAATTGTAAATTTGTTGATCCACGGGGTAGGGGTTCTGACCCCAGGGTGGGGCCAAACTTTGTACATAGTTTTTTCATGTAAAACATTTGAAAAACATCTTTAATGCTATTGATGTTATAAGTATACCCCTTGCAACAAAGGTGTGTGTGTGTGGGGGGGGGGGTCCTAAAATCAGGTTGTCCATCCATTAGTTTGTCGGGAGACCCAATGGTTTCCGGGCTTTAAAGCATTTTCCTTTCTACCGAGAGGCACCATATCATACATATGGAATACCCATGGGACGAAGATGGTTCCTATTGAATTTGGGTTCCAAAGGTCAAGCGCACTGGACATCGAAGTACCGATATGGTTTCTGAGCTTTAGTGCATTATCCTTTTTACATGTACCTATAGTCACCATATCATACATATTGACAATCCATGGAATGAAGATGTTCGCTTTTGATAGTGGGGTAAAAAGGGTCAAGGTCAAAGCACACTGAACATCGAAGTAGCAATGTTTCCAGGCTCTAGAGCATTACCCATTCCACCTTGAGTCACCATATCAAACATATGGACTACCCTTGGGTCGAAGATGTTCCCTATCGAATTTGGGGTCCAAAGATCAAGCGCACTGCACTGCAATATGATTTTGATTTAAAATTCATTTTGGAAGATGATAACGAATAAAAGATTCCATTTTCACGCTTAAATACAAAGTATGAGACGTCCGGTATGGGCTATGATATTCAGGTGACCATTAAGGCTTGTGGGCCTCTTATTTTGTTTTTCCTTTTTTGTGTTTGTTTGTTGTTTTCATTATTTCATTTTTCTTCCTTTTTTAAAGTAAAGTTATTTTATATTAATCACAAGCACCCGTCTTTAAAGATTTGGATCAGCAATCTACATATGTAATTAACAATACCTTTTATGCACTTTTATCAAATTCTTTAAGGTACACGGGTTTATTGGACTAATATAATTCAGAAAATAGTACAAATATTACATTTCGAATCTGTGGGTATAGATGATATGGCATGATACTTGACTGTGGAATGCCGTGCTGTTGGCAGTCAGAGTTGATCTCTATCATTTTTCTTCCTTAGTTATCCTGTCAATAAACATAATTTCCCCTCTGTTATATGTAATATAATTTAATTTTACTTGTTACAAAGCAATTTGATTGGCTGAAATACGATTGAGCAACATCATTTATTTGGAAATTAACTTGCTCTTTGTGGACGTCCTAGAATGACGTCACAATGCATTTGACGTTATTGTTCCACTTTGTTGCTACGGCAAAATTCGTCCGCCTCATTCAAAATCCTTAATTATCTCGCAGCTATTCATCACACAAAGTTAAATACAATTTTTAAATTAAATTATAAGGAATGAAGCTATTTTGACCTATGTTATACGATATAATCTAACTTGGTACAGTTTACGGCAAAATATAAATCCGCTTCGCGGATTATAAAGCGTAAACTGCACCAAGTTAGATTATATCTGTAATAACATAGGTCAAAATTAGCTTCATTCCTTAAATAAACGTATCGTGGGCCCTTGTCACTTGATCTGAAATTAAAGATTTTTCTCAATAAAAACCCAGTAATTCTTAATTCAGACTTTGGATAAAGTACGTTCAAAATAGAACAGAGAATAGAAAGATAAATTAACAGATAACAGAGTACACAAATTTATCAGAAATATGTCTCATTCCTTTAATTTTGTATTTCACACTAATAGGCGTGTGTATGTATATAGATGCTAAGGTTAAAATTCTTTTTCGTACTAAATTTCCGTAAAGCCATGTCCTTGTGAACAGTAGTTTTTAGATGACAATTTCCACATTTGAAAGACTTGCTACTTAAGAAAAACGTATTCACCCACATGTAATTGTGAGTAAACTTTCTGTGTGTAAAAAGAAATGTGTGCTATATTTGCATAAACCTCCAATACCCGTGCATGTATATGTATACCCAAGGACAGGAACAGTATTCAATCTCGCAAGTCCTAAATAGAATACAAAAAAGAGGTGGGCAAACACAGACCCCTGGACACACCAGAGTTTGGATCAGGTGCGTAGGAGGAGTAAGCATCCCCTGTTTATCTATGTGTACATTGTAGTTCAATGTGCAATGCTTCTCTCTAGTATTGATCGTAAAGACGGAACGCTTTCTATCACGTGACCAGTTTAAAAATTTGTACCCAGTATTATAAAACTATCCATTTGAACGACTTGATACAGATAACAGTAAAAAAAAATATTATTCTGTTTTAATTCATGAAAACTTTACGGACTCCAGCTGGCGAATGTTGTCAAGCGTTAACTTAGCGCTTGCGCATGACAGTAGTTTCGGAGAATATGAAACGACTGACGACAATGGGCGAGAACGGATTACAATGTGCAATCATGTATAGATCACCTACATGTAAGTGTCAAAACGGCTACGGTCGCCAAACACTAAACTAAAATAACAAGTAATTTAATTTAACATTGCCAACTGCAATTGTGGTTTCACAAACAATAAAATTATACTTTTATTGGTGTGTATTTGGTGTTTTGTACAGGACGTGTAATTTTCACTATTTACAGAATGCATTTCCTTGACAAATGTGTAGGCGGGGTATCTACAATTGTTTACAAGCATACTGACGTCATAATATCTATTCTAAGTGATTTTAAGGATGTTTTGTTTTATAGTGTGTATAATTGGAGATCGATGCACTCGTAAGCTTGTAAGACATGCAGTTTTACCTTGCAGTGACATTTTTAGGCTGTTGAAGTACATTATAACAATTTCCTATTGGCCCACAAAACGTCCCTGCAGAGTTCGAAAAAAAACAAAGTTCAGAAAAGGCAAAATTCATAGCGGGCCACCAGATAAACGTCAAGTGGTATAATATACAGACTATGTCACCAAAACTTAATCACATCGATAGTCAGATTAGAGTACCACTTCCAAGTTTCCTCGTATTGTTTACCTGGTGACCATGGCATATACTAGTACCTCCGTTTTTGCCTGTTTTTATGAAGCCTCGTTAACTAGTACTCCAAAAAATCGTGTTTAATACATACAACAATTTGTAATAAAATCAAAATGAGTGCAAATGACTCATACAAGTCATTTTCTGTAAAAAATAACAATTGTATGCATTTACCTGCATTTATTTCCAAATCTATAACAATTAAGATCTTTAAATTACGTTCCTTTAATTTTAGACTTCCTGAACAAAAATTCAATTTACTATAGAAAATGGGTCCTAATGTAACTTTCGACAAAAATGAAGTCATTTCAGGGTTGAAAAATATTATTCATATACATGTATCTTTTGATGATTATATTTGAAAAGATTATTAAGATGATGAGGTGAGGGAAAAATTTCACCACAATGAGCAGCACTATCCCTTTAACTGATAAAACAGAAAAAGCTACACTCTGTAGTAGAATATACGACCCTGCAATGTGAAGTTCATTCATGCAATGTGAAGCTCAATCCTGCAAAGCGAATTTCATTCATGCAATGTGAAGTTCAATCCTGGAGAATGTGTATCTATGAAACGTAAACCCGCGCTCGTCTTACCCCCAAAACTCTTATATATTCCAAATTCTTTTTTCAAAAATGCCTTTATAGATTGTCATTTCCGCAGCTAGTTGTTTGCTCTATTGAGGGGGAAATAAATTAATAATGGGGATGTGTGGTTGAAAGTCATTTATTCACATGAAATAATAAATGGCAATTCTCGCAAAGCTGGGAGGTAAGGTTAAAGCAATCATGATACATTGAAATTAGTCTCAAACTACTTCCATCCCAGCAACATTGTACATAAACAATTATACATATGTATAATAAAACATAGGAACTACTGTAGGATGAAGGTTGAAAGTTTTCACAAATATATATCGTACATTCTAAGACCTCCCAGCGGCAAAACACAAACTATCAGTCATAATAAAAACATTCCTTAGCAAAAAAGGTGGCGCATCAGTGTAAAATATATAATGCAAGAATATAAAAGTGCTCGCGCCACAGCTGGTACTGTATGAATGTAGAAGAGAAGTGAACCATGAAATACTTGAGATAATCCACAGATATAGAGGAATAATACGAAGCCACATAAATCTCTTGGAATGGTTTGTTTGAGTATTAATTTTGTTCATTCTGTCTGACGACTTTCAAATTTTTTATTTATTATTGTGGTATAAGTACACAGGAATGGCTAATAGAAAGGATAAAAGCTTAAAATATAAAAGAAAGTACTAAAAGCGGAATTCCGATAAGGATGTGCACAAACAAGGAAAACACACACTAAATAATAAAAAAAAAAAACCCCAACCTGTTGAACGATTTATCGGTCGAAATAGCATGCTTGCGTTGGGCACAACATGTTAAAATATATATTGAATTTCTCTCAATAAGACTTGTCCATATGAATTAAAACTGACGGAATTTCAGTATTCTTGAGAATAACTTATTCAGTTTATATATTATTATTCATTTGTCCTATATATGACCAGATAACTCTCAAACTTTTACTTATAGTGAAATTTTCAAAAGAACAAAGACTTCAATCAAAAGCATATCAAACTGGAGATGCACGTAACATTTGTGTGAAAAATGAGATTCACTTGGTCTCTGGAGGTTAATATTTACGTTTGCAAAGTTTTTGTCTTCGATATCTTTGTACTATTTTAAACATCTTGATGAAATGTAGTGCGCAGTCTATTTTTACGGGGGGGGGGCTCGTGACCTTCTTTTACGGCAATTCCACCCTCGTATGACGTCATAAAATTTTGCGAAATTAAATAAACTCTATTTTCATTTATTTCTGTATCAAGTCCCATTTGGCGAACCTCAGCTGATTCCGGAACCTACATCATACCTCGACTGTATGATAGTACTTGATATGCGTATCCGCCTTACATGCCTGTTAACCGCATAGGAAAACACAGCGCTTGCTTAAATAGTTCTTAAAATGTATTAAATTCAATAACTTGTTGACATTACAACTTCAGAATTATGCTAAAACTGGTTAGAAAGAAAAGAAAAATACCAGTTTAATGACATTGAAAGTTTTAAATGTTTTTCAAGATTGTAGGTCAACAAATGTAAACAGCAGCCATCTTCTCAATGGCGATTTACGTCATACAGCCGAGGTTAATATGAGGTACGAATATTCCGAGGTTGGCCGAGTGTATCAAGTCCATCATGCATTACCGTTCCTTTACTTTTCAGAGATCTTTTGTATATTTTTGTAAAGAAAGAGTTTCATGAAATTGCTACATTCGTCAATATCAAACGAGATTGATCACTGTTCGTTATTTTTGCCTTTACATCAACCAGTTATGAAATTTTGATAATGCTGTTTAAGGAAAACATTGATAAATCATATGATTCTATTCATGTATCTCTCGCATCTTAAAACGTGCGATGATCTATATATCTTATTTCATTATCATTAACTATTATGAATGGAAAGGACTTCATATACTTTTATCAGATTAATATTTAATCGCAAATATGGTGTGCCCGACGGAATTTGAAAGTTTTCAATTTCAAAATTATATTGTACCCATCCTCCACTTTTTACCCATATAAATATCTTCTGGTGTAATATTCCCCTTAAGGCAACATTATATTGAAATAATATACAGTAATACAGATGCATGTACATGTACAGTAAAAACTCGTTATTTCGAACTCAATGCATGGAACTGAGAAAAATATTCGAGATATCCGAGGATTCGAGAGTAAAATACTTTAAAGACCCAATTTTAAGTTAACGCCCACTAATTTTACCTGTGTCAATCAAACTTTTAACGATAGATCTCAGGTGGATTGACACTTGCAGAGACCATGGGTCTTCAGTAACCCCTGATAGATGTTTTGATAACAATTAAGGCCCATAATCACCTGTGGTCTTTTGATCTTGAGGCAGCCCAATAATCCTAAGTTTTGAATGCAGTGATTTGTCCGCAATTGCTCTTTTCTCATCATCCACATTCCAAAAAATGTCCCCCGAACATTGCAATTTAATACAGCATTCCCCCCTTCTCTATATACATGTGTTATGAATAATCAAATTACACTCAACCAGAAATGAAATGCATTAAATAATAATTTGCAATGCATTCCTAATCGATAACTTATTGAAATAATTCATATTGATAATGGATTAATTTTACATGATAAATTGAGTCAAAGAGGGACGTAGATTTTATGTCAACTACTGTTAGGGATACCATCTTTATACAAATTGTAGGGGGACAGAAACCCAACAGAGAGCCCGGACACACTTCCTGTGTATATCAACAGCAAGATCCCTTGGCCCTGGTTAGGTAGAATTTCCAGGTAAATAACAATGACCACAGATAAGTTCCGCCCATAACCAGTCACCCGTGAAGAAACCGACCGGTGGTTTTTTTTTTGTGTTTTTTTTTTTTTGGACTTCCAAATTAATTCGACATATCCATGATATTCGAGATATCAGTGTTCGAGATAACAAGGGTCGACTGTATATGTATATTTAATAACTTCTGCAACAAATGTAAATTTTAAGGGATCATCAATACATTATAATACGCAGCTTACAGCACAGTCTGTTGACTGATTGTTTAACGTCCCACTCGAGAATTTTTCACTCATATGGAGACGCCACCATTGCCGGTAAAGGGTTGCAAATTTAGGCTTATGATCGGAGCTTATGGCCATTGAGCAAGGTGGGGTATTTATCGTGCCACACCTATTGCGACACGGGGCCTCGGATTTTACGCCACCATTCGAAGCTTTTAGGGCCGCCCCATGCAGTCGCCCCTTGCGACAAGTAAGGAGTACTGGGGACCTATAATTACCCGGATCTGCACGGGATTTTTGTTACAGTCATTGGTAAAAATCTTGAAAATGTTACGGGGATCCTTACACTATAATTGTGTTATTTGGTTTATCTACAAAGTTAATATGCATTTGGTTGTCAAATAAAATTAAAAGTACATTCAATTACAATTTCAAAGCAACCCGGCAAGCAATATAAATGTATAAAGGAGAGAAATGTTTTATTAAATTTTTTTCTAATTCTTCTATATATGAAAAAAAAACCCGACTTTAAATTTGACTTAAATGACGGTCACTTTGGTACACAATTGAACTGTTGTTTATAGATCATGGCACCCCGGAATGAAATTCCCTCTGTTCTCTGTTATTGGGATTTTGCGAAAGAAAGGAAGGGGAACATATATTATTTTGCACTCCTTTTAAACATTTGATAATGATCTTATCAAAAGATCATAATTTATTAAATCTCTGGTATCTTAACTATGTAAAGTCTTTTCAATTTCAAAACTATATCTCAAATTTTAGGGGGTTTGATGTTATTGTTTTAGATCCCTTTGAAGTTAAAATCATATCCGAAAGACCCGTGACTTTCATTTGTTAGGTCGCTTGGAGAAGTAAAATCCACAAACACTATTAATGTCTTACATTTGACACAACATCGGGATCGAGATTCAAACAAGGGACTTTCCGGTTGCGATGCGAAAGGAAAGGGCCTAACGACGATGTAGTCCTCTGATGTTTTTTTAATCTGACGTTTTCGGGAGAGGGCTACAATTCCACAGGATCTTCTCAATGGTAAATATTTTGGTAACAGCAAAATATTTTTATGCATTGTCTATGATAAACGTTCTGTATTTGCCTGGAGTAACAACGACAGCCGCAGTGGTATACTCATTGTACTTGGCCTTTTCCTAAGTAGATGCTCAGTATCTACAATGTAATGTTTACATGCTAGAGTCAAATTTCCACTACAAATCGGATACTTTTTACTGGAGACACTTCTTAATTAAAATATTTGAACGGCAGGTTTTTTTTTCCCTGAAAATAATTTGCGAGAGTGATGTGAGAAAAAATTACCGCGCGTCCTTGTACCTGGGTGGAACTTCGAACTTCCCATTCTGTTGAATTATTAAATGATTAACTGGCATGGATAGTTGGTAAATATAGCCTTACGGGAATCTTAAGACTACCGTTAATGTTTATCACTAATCCGGTCTTTTGATTAAAATTGATGACAAAACAGTGCATTGCAGCTATATGTGTTGCTGAGTGAGTTGAATAGACCCGGATCCCACACTAATGCGAGCACCTTCGATCGTCTTTCTAATATTTAGTTTGTCAGGAGATACCAATGTTTAAGTTTTAACAGTGGCCTAGTTCGATCATCAACCATAGTAGATGTCTAGTTAACTTCCGAACCATCAATTGCGCATGTGTGGCTTGCTTCCGGATATTTAGTGCGCATGTCTGGTTACTAAAGTTCAACATTTTGTAAACGTAGGTAGCTGTGTGGTAGACCAGACATGCGCAGTGACACCTCTTCCGTTTTGCACAAAGACAGTTCGATCGTACTATGGTTCAACTCTAGTTACTATAGTTGATGATCGAACTAGGCCAGTGTGTATACATGTACTGAAAAGTTTGGTCTAACCGCAGAGCCATTACCACCGATACCGAGTACTTTATGCAAGCTGTCTGTATGACCCACTGATAATTACCGGTATTTGATAAGATTGTGATATACATGTACGTGTATACATTGTTTTGGGTGGAGGCTTTTGAGGTGATTATAATTATTAATTCGTTTCAAGGTATCAAAGAGGCGACTGAATGGGGCGGTCTTTCGGATGAAATCTGAAAAACTGAGGTCCCGTGTCACAGCAGGTGTGGCACGATCCCGGGGCACGATAAAGATCTCTCACTGCTCAAAGGCCCTAAGTGCCGAGCACAGGTCTAAATTTGCAACCCTTCACCGGCAGTTGTGACGTCTCCGTATGAGTGAATTATTCTCGAGTGGGACGTAAAACAATAAATAATAAATCAATCAAGGTATCCATGGGCGCCATGTTTGAAGCTGATCTTCCGGCTGACAAGTTNTGAACCTTCGGACTAGTGGGCGGACACCGGAGAGGACACCATTGCAAATGGAGGGCTGCAAATTTAGACATGTGTTCGGCGCTTATGGCTTTTGAGCAGGGAGGGATCTTTATCGTGCTACACATGCTGTGACAAGGGACCTCGGTTTTTGAGGTCTCATCCGATTGATTGATTATTGTTTACGTCCCACTCGAGAATTTTTCGCTCATTTTAAGAGGTCACTATTGCCGATGGAGGGCTGCAAATTTAGACATGTTCTCAGCGCTTGCGGCCTTTGAGCAGGGAGGGATCTTTATCGTGCCACACATGCTGTGTCACTGGACTCGGAATTTGCGGTCTCATCCGAATGATCGCCCCATTTAGCATATAGTCGCCTATTAAGACAGGCAAGGGGTACTGAGGACCTATTGTAACCCGGATCCACACGGGGGTTAGCGCTAGGTACGGTTGTAGAAAATACAGTGCAACACGAGCAAAGTGCTCACCACATGACTGCCTTATTAGCATGATTATTAAGTGTTATTTTTCCAGCATTTTTTGGTCGTTGGGAATATGTATTCCTACATGTAACTACTCTTTAGTGCTTTGCACATGATGAAATAGAATGAATTTGGTTTGGTAGATTCTTATTCCAATGAATTAGGCATCGTTTTCTTTACGATCGCGTGTGAAGGAGGCGCGCGCAATACGTTCAAGTTCAGAAGGAGGCGCGCGCAATACGTTCCAGTTCCGGCAACCGGAGATAATCTGAGAGTTATATAAGTCAAGATTGAACTAAAAATTTCGACCCATTCCTTTCACCTGGGATGAAATCAAAAAAAGTAGTTTACATTGCACAAGGTATTACATTTTGCCATTATAGTAACATTGACAATGTTAGTTTGGAAACATTTTTTTAAATCATACACGCGTCCCGGGAGTAACGTTTACTGAAGCCCTGGACCCAGCTGCACGAAGGCTCATTAACTTTAACTA
This sequence comes from Ostrea lurida, assembly GCA_903981925.1. Classification (NCBI taxonomy): domain Eukaryota; kingdom Metazoa; phylum Mollusca; class Bivalvia; order Ostreida; family Ostreidae; genus Ostrea; species Ostrea lurida. The sequence goes on from CAJDSM010001460.1 coordinate 28,324, forward strand.
AAAGTTAACTTGTCAACAACTCTTACATTTATGTGGCGTTAATTATCAGTTAAAAAGATTAGTCGCATGCATTTCAGTAATCGCGACATACGTGGGCTAACAGATGTTGCCCCAAAATTGCTTCTCTCTCTCATCTCTCTCTCTCTCTCTCTCTTCTCTCTCTCTCTCTCTCTCTCTCTCTCTCTCTCTCTCGTTGTTATTTGAATCTGAAAAGTCATCTGCCTTGAAAATTTTGAAGGAAAATACAGACTATCACCTGATTATGCAATGCTGAAAACGCTATGTAGTCACACCTTTTCAAAAATAATTCTCCCTATTCGTAAAATAATAGACCATGCTTTGCATTTGTAAGATTTAGTGACGCATTCTAGGTTAACATTCCAGATGGTATAATTATATATGTAAATAAATCATATTTTACCTGCATGGAACTCATTCATATACTGAAATTAGCACGCTTAATTTGCATTACCGACCACTCACCTTTTACGGCATACACTACATAAGTACTTGTTATTAGTAATTTCCGGAGGAGAATATAAAATTAAAAATATCTTAAGAACGCATCCGTGGCCTTTGGTCGTGACCTAATTTTCTCTAGGTCAAACCACGTGGAGTAATTAGTAATTTATCACGCGTAGAAAGGAATCTGAGTCAACAGACGCACACTTCCTGAATATACTTCAACAGGAAGGATTTATATGTTAATTAATACTGCTTGGGAACGTTTTCTGAATTGGAAATTCTGTAACCACTATTGAATAAGGGAAAAAAAATATATGATTTGTACGTGGTTAAATTGAAAACGACACGATCGTTAGAAACCTTTATAGGCCTATGTTCGGCGCTTAGGGCCTTTGAACAGGGGTTGATTTTTATCGTGCCACACCTGCTTAGACATGGGGCCTCGCTTATGACAAGCAAGGCCCGGTCTGAGGATCTACTCTTACCCGGATCCCCATAGGGTTCGATTTTTAGAGTCCAGACGTGCGCCAAACATTTGGCATAAATACCGGCGTCCAGCTTGCCTGCATGCAGCTTCGATCGACCACGACTTCTGAAGAGAATTAGGTCATGGATTCAAATCCTACAAGTGTTTTTATCATTGATCATTGGGGAAGAATTCGATCACCGACCACAGTCTCCTTAGTTTGACTAATTTGCGATCGAACTCACTTTCGTTGCAGTATAGGACGTTAAGGTGGATATCTACATCGTCATAATGGCTGACTTCCGTTTGCAACATTGATGGAAATATCAATATCAGGGTTGTATGTCAATTCTTTTCAAATTTAAAATGCCTAGCTCAGTAGGTTAGCACGTTGCCTACTGAACTGTAGAACTTGCGGGTTCGATTCCTCCAGGGTTTTAATTTTTTTTTCCAAATCAAATTCTACTAAAACTGCATATTTGTTTTACGAAATAGAGTGAATTTAATTTTTTTTTTTAATTTTCAAAATGTTGTTCATCATATCCTCTACTTTACATCCACATCAAATTTCTCTGGTGTAGCATTCCACCTTAAAAATGAAACCGCTGTCCAACCCATGCTTTTACCGTGGTCAGTTTAGGTTCAACATGGCGGAGTAAGTCAGTTTTCCGAATTGTGCATTTCTATTTTATGCAATAGCGTATTTTCCTCCGATTCTTCGACGTAGATATTGAATTGCATGTCTTTTGGAGTAATTTTCTGATCTGTTGATATCATGTGCACACTTTAAAATGCAATCAGTCTCCATATTATCTGTATTGAAATTATTCCGAGATTCCTTTTACTTTGACTTGCCTAAATGGGATATAATAGCCCGTTTGGGAAACAATGTCCCGGATAGGATATAAATTTACAGTGCCCACCCACCCCAAGGGAGGAAAAATATTGTAAATCATCAAATGACTATCATTTTCAACACTGTCGAAAAACCTTCCATGTTGTTTTGAATAGAGACAAGCCAATGTGCGTTCGCACACGAACATGCGCACTTTAACTTATATTTACTTCCGGGAATCTACTTTGGTTGGTGATCAAACTCGCTCTGGGCTATATCAAACCTAAAACGTTTAGAATATGTAGTGACTGTTCTTGGCATCGGAAGATCTTCCTGGTAAGGCTTCCAAGAGGCGTCCCCCGTCACGCCAAGCGTTAACACGATTCTTTTACCGCCTGAATCCAGGAGCCAGGGCCATCACATTTGGGGAAAATAGCAACATTTGGTGGAAATTAGGGATTTTATTTCAAACAATAAATAAGAAAGACAAACAATAATTTAAACAATTAAAGTACAAGTAGCTGGCTTAGCAGATAGTTAAAAATTGGCTTAACGAAGCTTTTATTCCCTGCATGCCTTTGGCAGAAAAAACCCTGTCACATCGTGAATCCCGTCGTGAATGCGGGGGCTGAAGAAATTAGGGGTGTATTCTATAGAATTTGATACATCCGTGCTCATCATCACTCTTGTCTTTAGATGCCTTTACAGCACCTTTTGATCGTTGGAAATATTATTGAACTTGCTATCTGCCAATTTAATTTTTTCTATAGAGCTCGAACTGTTAATCTTGTGTGTATAATGATCCCGACTTAAAACGCAGTCCATTAACGTGTACCCCCCCCCCCCCCCCCAAAAAAAAACCCTGAAAAAGATAATTAGAAAAGTTTTCCAACAATTTCCCCTAAATCTACGCCTTTTAAAATCAAGGCCTTTTTTTTTGACTTGAAATAGATACCGTATTTTTTAAGTTAATTTAACTTACTTTTTTACCTTTCATCATAAATTGATATAATTTACCATAAATGTTCCTTGTGACAAGGGCTTGTGATCCAAGGCTTTCAAGGTAATTTTGAAAAGGCCAAGGTCACTCAGAGCTTATACATTTTCCTTATTTCAACAGTTTAACATA
>CAJDSM010001461.1:8881-26671 GCA_903981925.1 Ostrea lurida
CGTGTTTATATCAAATGAAAATGGAAAAGGGTGTTTTATAATCAAACGAAATTGAAAGGGGTGTTTAATATCAACGAAAAGAAGTGGGTGTTCTATATGCAAAACGAAATGGGGTGGAGTGTTTTCTATGTGGTGCAAATATAAAAATTGATGTACAGTTCTGACAGTGTGTGAGTGGACACTAAATATCAAAATAGAGCAAAGTTGAAATCACTCGGAAGGTGAACTAGTAACTGTAATTAAAAACTGAATCACCGTTTTCAGATTTAAATACACGTCTCTGTGGTGTTCTAAGGTTAAAACACAAGGTGACAAATTTCTCCGTTTACCTTCTGCTCTAGAGCCATGCTCCTTTTCATTTTTGTCGTACGCACTCGTTAATGGAATCCCGAGCGCTGGCGAGCTTGAGTTCAAGCCGCGGTGTCTCGGATCCCAGTTTGCAGGGCGCTGGGCCGTTTGGTGGAGGGGTGACTTAGGGTCCAGGAGATCGGAAACATTTTGTCTGTAACGACTTTGTGTTTAGAGGTCAAACCTACAAAGAGATAGTTAAATTACAACAACCTTTGAAAAGATAAAACTAATGTTACTTGCATAAAGTTACAATTTTTACAAAAATCAATTGTGTGTTGAAATGAAAATCACTGTATATAGCTATCAACAATAAATTCTTCTGTACTTGAACAGCAACTCGCTGTAGATTTGAGTTGGATAAGTCAGAAAGCTAGAATGAACAGTATACAGTTGTTGACTGGGGTACAGGGAACAGTCGATCTGTTGGACGGAGTGCAAGCTGTTGCCAAGGCTGTAGGCCGCGGCAACAGCTTGCACTCCAGTCCAACAGGTCAACTGTTTCTCGAGGACCCCTGTCAACAACTGTTTTGTTATACCCCTACTAAAACAGTAGAATTTCCTCAATAGGCCAGCCAAGATGTCTATCAAACTTTCTTCGCAGATTTATCCCGAAGAGACAGTGATAAGTTCCAAAATCCAAAGATATTCACGAGAATAATTTTCACATTTTTTATTGTGTTTTGCTGCTCTGCTTCAAGCATCGCTTGAATTTCATCCTCCATTTGCCACAGCGAAACGACCATCGGGCACTTTCTGTTTATAATCCAAACGACTGGAATAATCACTCGGCACACCTCGGCTGATACATCTAACTGATGGTTACCAGAATCAGCCGAGGTTTGCCGAAGGAGGAAAAGATAACACAATTTAGCGCCATATGACGTCAGTGGGCCACAGTCTTTTTTAACAGTCGATTTTAACAGTTTCCTCCGGCCTGCCCGGTCCAACAGTCATGATGTTGGACTTTTTTTCGTAAGGAATATTGTATGGAACTGTTTAGTAGGGTATATAACAATGCTTCTGCTTGATCTGTTTCTTAATGAATAAAGTATTGTATGAATGAAATAGCTCACACCTGTACGTTAGTAACAACAAAAACAGCTGCAGTTACAGTGTAACAACATTGTTGAACTTCAGATTCATTTCTGAACGACCAGTAACTGTAAATTCCTAATATAATCCATTGATCGCAAAATAAATATTTTTTGCCTTTTATTTTTTTGGTACTAAAATACATGTAAACACTCTTCATTAAAAACAACAATCGTGAATTTACGTTCATTGCGATTTGACGAGTTGGAGTCAACTCACGATTAAAGTACTAGAGCAGCGTAAAATAAGGAATCTACAGTATGACAACATGTGTCACCAATCCCTGTGTAATTGCGCCACTGTTTCCTTACCTGCCGTACTGATCCAGGTACGCTTCTAACGCCTCTGAGGCGGAGTAAAGTCCGGCTTCCCACCATAGATTCGGGAGCCATTTACACCGGATCCGGTTCAGGCGTGGAGGAAGTCAGTGGGCGGTTCAATTATCCATTGTCATCACGTGTTACAGGAGAGACTCCTTAATCCATCGTCCCAGTCGGTAGTTAGCTGCCTTCAGTCTTGTCTGGAATCTTTCCTTTTAACATAGCCTAAATTTTCAATAAGACTACTTTTAAATGCTTACAGTTGTTTGTTTGAGCCCCTCTCTCCTCGAGAAAATGACTTTCCAAATTTTAACACTTGCGTAATTTGTAAATACATTGGAGAGGGAAAGGGGGGGGGGGGGTCTTCCGATGATTCATATGGGCCTTATATAACATTCTCCATCCTACTTACAGACAGTCCCTAATGACAACAATGTTTAAAGTGAAACAACACATTTCATTATTACAAAATAAAAGAAAAGCTCACCATCATAAAAATCTCAAGCTAAGGCTGGGGAGACACACGCCACCCCCATACAAAGGGAGATAATTGTACAGTTTGCCCCTGATATTTTATGGCTATCAATTGCACTTTACGTAAAGTACATTTCACAGAGTGTACACATAAAATACTGAAGAAAGTAGTACATGTAACAAGTTTGTGAAAAAGCAAATCAGAATCCGTGATCTACAATTCACTAAAGCTGCACCAGACCATCATTTCTCAAATATTTGAAGTTTATATTGAACAGCATCCTCCAGGTGTCACAGTGACAAGATTTACTGAAAAACTTCTCAATATCAGAAATATACTGAACTGTCTGCTAAATGATCCATTCCTTAGTGTGTCAATATTTATTGAGACATCTGGTGAACTCACAAGGTACCAATGGAAATATAAACTTAATACAAACATTTGATAAAGGAGTGTGTTTATGTAATAGTATACTTCTGGTTCACCTGATATTAACCACTTAGTCTAATTATCATAATTTAATAGCATATGATATGTACACACTATACCAGATTAATAATGCAGACCTGTATGCAGACTGATAATTAATGCACCGTTGCTTCCATATTCTTTGTTAGATGTCAGTTTATTCCTGTTATTCCGATTAATCGGGTCACGGGTAACACAGTGTACGTATCTCCCCCAGTTATCAGGCCATTCTCATGTCCCCCCCATTATACTGCTAAAAGCTTTAAAATTGTTACATTTTTATTTCAATTTCTATTCTGCACGCCTCAGTGATTTACAGAGATCAAATTGTATGGCTTTAATAAAATGCTCTTGTGATCATTTTCAACTCATCAGTTTGAATGCGGTATATTACGATCATAAAATCATGAATTCAAAGACTAATTTGACAAATTAATCCATGTGCATGGCCATTGCTGCATGAATAAATTCTAATCAGTCTATAAAACTGAATTGTCAGTGAGCTGTATTATAAGTAGAAGGTGCAGTTTTCCCGGTAGAAAAATGCATAAACAAACATAAACGTCCCGTTGAAAGCTGTACATTTCCTATACTTACCTGAAAACAATACTAGAATTATAGGTTTATCCCTCTAAACACAATGAGATGGTGAAGTCTTGCCAGTAAGTGCAGTTAGTGTGTAAATGGATATAAATCCCCAACACCAATAAACGACATATCATGGTTCTATCTGGTCAGTCTCAATCTGCTAATCCCACCGGTCACCTATCTGTGTACCTGACACCGCGGGGTGTGACCGTTACACATGAAACCTAGTGATTGTGGGCACCCCCAATCAGCACAACCTGCTTTAAACCAGAAATGAAATATTTTTAAATGTCTGTCAGCAGTCAATAGCTCACGGCGACTCCGAGAAAAACAGAAAATAAAACGTAATCCTCGGCTTTGAATAGGCATTCCCATTGAACGAGGCTGATCTTGCGCGAGTCTCACAAATATCTATTGTATACCGGCCATTTACTTTTCCTTTTTTATAGGTAATGGCTTAACGAGCGAGATGACACATGAACAAGTATGGCTCCATGTAACTGTATAGTCCTGAGATTACACAGCTCACTTCCATCTATTATACTAAAGCAAACTATGTCCATTAATTCATATGAACATATTTTGCTAGTCTGATTAATTTTTTCTTTTATGAAAAAATTTCACAAACTGTTACATATTTGCAGTAGATGTGACAGCTATATATCTTTTTTCCCTTAATCTGTGAAAACTATCACTTCCAATCGATTTTTTTTTTTTAAACAATTATAATCGTCAGAGAAATTCATGACAGGTGAGAAATTGGCAGTCAAAATGAAGGTATTGACAGACTTAAATCCATCAGATTTTTTCCCTTACAAACTGCAAGGTAATAAATTATCTAGTCAAAAGCAAAACACCTGTCTGTGTAAATAAAAGCTATGCTGATATACCCACAAACGTTCATATAACAGTGGCTCTACCACAAGAATCCACTTTTCTAAGTTTTTAATTGGCAATATTATTGATTATTAAAATTTCACCTATTTAAACAGTCGTGTTCATGTTCAAACTTAGAGAACGTATGTATATTTTTTAATAGTTCGTCCTCTAGTCTATTAACCACTTTGATACCTTGAGATACTCTTTAAATTTGTCTTCGACGTGCGTTATACCGCCGGTTTCCCCCTAAGCTCTCTGTGCACAATCACAGAGTGGGGGTTTGGTCAACAGTTGGAAATGTTTATTTTGGTTTTCTGTCTTATTTACATATTCTAGATACTGTGTATGTCTCATTGTAGCAGGCCCTTTGAGAACAATATATCTAACGTTTATGGACTACAAAGAGATTTGCATTGTTTGCGATCCATTACTGTATTAAGATATGACAAAGATGTAGGTCACATTTTGCCATTCTTGCATAGCTGTTTCTATCAGTAATAAGGATAAATGAAAATAAGAGACCACAAGCTTGTGTATGAAAATATGAGACCCACAGGCTAATAACCTATTTTAATGGTGGCCTCAAGCTGTATAATGTATGTAAATTGGATAAAGGGTCAGTCCTGACCCAAAATTAGATAAAGGGCCAGCCCTGACCCTAAATTAGATAAAGGCCCAGCACTGACCCTGAATTAGATAAAGGCCCAGCCCTGACCCTAAATTAGATAAACGGGCCCAGCCCGTGGTAGTCAAAACATGATTTACAATGTTACATTGCATTGATGCATGTGGAATATGAAAAATCTATCACTATGACTTAACCATTCAAATGTTATGGCCAATGTTTAAGTTTTGAAAAGTAGGTCAAATTCAAAGTCAGGGGGTCAAAAATGTTGGTAGCGATCGAAAAGGCTTGTCATGAGGAACACACATGAATATGAATTATTTTAATGTAACGTAATTTAATGCATACCATTTCAAAGTAATAAAAAATTTTTAATAATATATGTATTTAGGAAGACATGCTGGATTTAATTTGAAGTCGGTCATTCCAAGGTCGTCGGACATGTGACAAAGTCCGATAAAATATGCACTGGTCCGATGAATTTTAGAATGCTGTCGGACCATATGACCAGTATAAGGCAAAAAAAAAAAAAAAAAAAGAGGCCCATGGCCACATCGTCACCTGAGTGACCTTGGTCCTGGCTCAGCAGTGGTGATTTAGAAAAGAATTTTCAAGTTCCTTAAACTGACGCAGTGGTTCTGAGGAAGAACATTTATGCAAAACTTTGATCCCCTGTTGTGGCCTGCCCTACCCCAGGAGGTATGATCTGATCAAATTTGATTCTACTCTATAGTCAGGAAGCTTTAAGGTAAATGTTGTCTTTTGGTCTTGAGAGGACAATTTTTAATTATTATTAAAGTAAAACTTTGATCCCCTATTGTGGCCCCACTATATCCTGGGGGTCATGATTTGAACAAACTTGAATCTCCACTATACTCAAGGAAACTTTCATATAATTTTCCGTTTCCTGGCCCATGGTTCATTGAGAAGAAAGATTTTTAAAGATTTCGCCCTATATATCAATATTGGATCCCCTATTGGGGCCCCATCGGACCCCCAGGTCGATGATTTGACAAACTTAAATCTCCTCTACATAGTCAGGAAAGCTTCCACTATAAATTTTCAGCTTTCCTGGCCCAGTGGTTCTTTTTCTTTTTTTTTTCAGGTTTACGACATTTATTCAGGTTACTATTTAGTCAGGATTTTACATATGACTCTTAAAACCAACCGGGTATAAGTACAATTACTTCTCTCACACACACCATTGCCCACAGACAAGACATTCACTCTGAATCAAAGGAAAGAAGTAAAGAAGAAGAGAAGTTGGACGGTGTACTCTGGCTGGGTTTCAAAACTATACAAATAACACAAATGTGTATTATAATACAAGTCAAGGTTGTTACTAAAAGAATACATTCATTTAAACTACAGTACATGTACCATATGCTGCCTGAAGTGGTTAAGACAGTTAACACACCTCTTGTCTTCATATAGCTTCAGTTATGAAGAGCATACTGAAAATTACACTTTCATAAGCAACTTATAGTGTGTACTGCTACAACTAAGGAGAAGAAAAAAAAAAAAAAAAAAATTTCCAGATACTTATGAATGTATACTTGAGTTTTTCAAAAGACTCAAATAATTTCATTTCTTTTCAAAACCTGATTGTACAGATTATTTTTCCATGCAATTTGTTTATCTGAAATTCTAAAATTGTTTTTTTTATTATTGAATTTTAATTTTAGCCAATGAAATTATCCAGCTAAGTAAGGTCTTCTTCAATTTCGTTCAGTAATGTTTGTTCGGTCGGTAGAATCTCTTAACATTACCGGGAGCCGAATGTCCGTGAAGTCAAAAACAGCCTTAGTATCGATGGAAAGTCAATGTTAAAAATTATTGGATTTAAAATAGTCACTATTAATTTTGTTGCTCAATACCCGAGAAATGTACAGGAGTTTTTCAGGGCTGTCGGGGCCTTGAGAATAAGCCCATTCCCAATGCTAAAAGCGAAGTATTTTTCCCAAGATTTTGCTGTTAGAATTCCCACAAACCATAACAATTAATTATCAAAAATGGTACATTTACTTAATCATAAATCTCCTGCACAGGTCCAAAAATTAAAAAAAATTTGCAACAAATTGAAATGCAATGATATTATTTTTGCCTCAGCTTATATAGTAAGATAAGCTTTAAACCAAATTGAAGCCATTCAGTACATCTATGCCATTTAAATGAAATGGTTTGGTTTCTCGTCTTATATTTATCTATAAAAAAACGGTTTTCAGTTTCAAGCAAATGTCGCTCATTTTTCCCACTGGAAAGGCCTGGCCCCTGATACTCAAGACCTAGAAATGATATCCCTATGTTGAAGAGATTACTAACTAAAGAATACGATTCATCACTATTTTCTCTTCGCTTCACTCTTCAGCCATATTCATACGGTGTTGACATGTATTAAAGGAATGTAAAAGCAATTTCTCGTGCATTAAATAACGAATGAAAATGGACAGATTGAGTTCACGGATACAAGCAAGAGCAATTTAAAAACTTCCAAATGTGTTGTTTTATATCAAACGAAATGAAAAGGGGGTGCTTTATGTCAATTGAAAAGGGGTGTTTAATATCAAACGAAAATGAAGTACGGTGTTCTATATCAAAACGAAATGGGGTGGAGTGTTTTCTATTGTGGTGCAAATAAAATGATGTACAGTTCTGACAGTGTGTGAGTGACACTAAAAATATCAAAATAGAGGCTAAGTTGAAATCACTCGGAAGTGAACTAGTAACTGTTATCAAAATCTGAATCACTTTTCAATTAAATACACGTCTCTGTGGTGTTCTACAGGTTAAAACAAGGTGACAAATTTCTCCGTTTACCTTCTGCTCTTAGAGCCATGCTCCTTTTCATTTTGTCGTACGACTCGTTAATGGAATCCCGAGCGCTGGCGAGCTTGAGTTCAGCCGCGGTGTCTCGGATCCCAGTTTGCAGGGACCGCTGGGCCGTTTGGTGGAGGGGTGACTTAGGGTCCAGGAGATCGGAAACATTTTGTCTGTAACGACCTTTGTGTTTAGAGGTCAAACCTACAAAAGAGATAGTTAAATTACAACAACCTTTGAAAAGATAAGAAACTAATGTTACTTGCATAAAGTTACATATTTTACAAAAATCAATTGTGTGTGAAATGAAAATCACTGTATATAGCTATCAACAATAAATTCTTCTGTACTTGAACAGAACTCGCTGTAGATTTGAGTTGGATAAGTCAGAAAAGCCTAGAATAACCAGTATTACAGTTGTTGGACTGGACAGGGAACAGTCGATCTGTTGGACCGGAGTGCAAGCTGTTGCCCAAGGCTGTAGGCCGCGGCAACAGCTTGCACTCCAGTCCAACAGGTCAACTGTTTCTCGAGACCCCTGTCAACAACTGTTTTGTTATACCCCTACTAAACAGTAGAATTTCCTCAATAGCCAGCCAAGATGTCTATCAATTTCTTCGCAGATTTATCCCGAAGAGACAGTGATAAGTCCAAAATCCAAATGATATTCACGAGAATAATTTTCACATTTTTATTGTGTTTTGCTGCTCTGCTTCAAGCATCGCTTGAATTTCATCCTCATTTGCCACAGCGAAACGACCATCGGCCATTTCTGTTTATAATCCAAACGACTGGAATAATCACTCGGCACACCTCGGCTGATTACATCTAACTGATGGTTACCAGAATCAGCCGAGGTTTGCCGAAGGAGGAAAAGATAACACAATTTAGCGCCATATGACGTCAGTGGGCCACAGTCTTTTTAACAGTCGATTTTAACAGTTCCTCCGGCCTGCCGGTCCAACAGTCATGATGTTGGACTTTTTTTCGTAAGGAATATTGTAGGAACTGTTTAGTAGGGGTATAACAATGCCTTCTGCTTGATCTTTTTCTTAATGAATAAAGTATTGTATGAATGAAATAGCTCACACCTGTACGTTAGTAACAACAAAACAGCTGCAAAGTTACAGTGTAACAACATTGTTGAACTTCAGATTTCATTTCTGAACGACCAGTACTGTAAATTCCTAATATAATCCATTGATCGCAAAATAAATATTTTTGCTTTTATTTTTTTGGTACTAAAATACATGTAAACACTCTTCATTAAAACAACAATCGTGAATTTACGTTCATTGCGATTTGACGAGTTGGAGTCAACTCACGATATAAAGTACTAGGCAGCGTAAAATAAGGAATCTACAGTATGACAACATGTTGTCACCAATCCCTGTGTAATGGCCACTGTTTCCTTACCTGCGTACTGATCCAGGTACGCTTCTAACGCCTCTGAGGCGGAGGTAAAGTCCCGGCTTCCCACCATGATTCGGGAGCCATTACACCGGATCCTGTTCAGGCCGTGGAGGAAGTCAGTGGGCGGTTCAATATCCATTGTCATCACGTGTTACAGGAGAGACTCCTAATCCATCGTCCCAGTCGTGTAGTTAGCTGCCTTCAGTCTTGTCTGGAATCATTTCCTTTTAACATACCTAAAATTTCAAATAGATACTTTTAAATGCTTACATGTGTTTGTTTGAGCCCCCTCTCTCCTCGAGAAAATGACTTCCAAATTTACACTTGAGTATCTTGTAAATCATTGGAAGGGGAAAGGGGGGGGGGGGGGTTTCCGATGATTCATATGGTGCCTTATATAACATTTCTCCATCCTACTTACCGACAGTCCCTAATGACAACAATGTTTAAAGTGAAAAACAATTTCATTATTACAAAATAAAAAGAAAAGCTCACCATCATAAAAATCTCAAGCTAAGGCTGGGAGAGACACACGCCACCCCCCATACAAAGGGAGATAATTGTACAGTTTGCCCCTGATATTTTATGGCTATCAATTGCACTTTACGGTAAAAGTACATTTCACAGAGTGTAACATAAATACTGAAGAAAGTAGTACATGTAACAAGTTTGTGAAAAAGCAAATCAGAATCCGTGATCTACAATTCACTAAAAGCTGCACCAGACCATCATTTCTCAAATATTTGAAGTTATATTGAACAGCATCCTCCAGGTGTCACAGTGACAAGATTTACTGAAAAACTTCTCAATATCAGAAATTATACTGAACTGTCTGCTAAATGATCCATTCCTTAGTGTGTCAATATTTACTGAGCATCTGGTGAAACTCACAAGGTACCAATGGAAATATAAACTTAATACAAACATTGATAAAGGAGTGTGTTTATGTAATAGTATACTTCTGAGTTCACCTGATATTTAACCACTTAGTCTAATTATCATAATTTAATAGCATAGATATGTACACACGTATACCAGATTAATAATGCAGACCTGTATGCAGACTGATAATTAATGCACCGTTGCATTCTATTCTTTTGTTAGATGTCAGTTATTCCTTGTAATTCCGATTAATCGGGTCACGGGTAACACAGTGTACGTATCTCCCCCAGTTATCAGGCCATCTCATGTCCCCCCCATTATACTGCTAAAGGCTTTAAAATTGTTACATTTTTATTTCATGTTCTATCTGCACGCCTCAGTGATTTACAGAGATCAAATTGTATGGCTTAATTAAAATGCTCTTGTGATCATTTTCAACCTAATCAGTTTTGATGGGTATATTACCGATCATAAAATCATGAATTCAAAGACTTAATTTGACCAAATTAATCCATGTTCATGGCCATTGCCTGCATGAATTAAATTCTAATCAAGTCTATAAACTGAATTGTCAGTGAGCTGTATTATAAGTAGAAGGTGCAGTTTTCCCGGTAGAAAAATGCATAAACAAACATAAACGTCCCGTGAAAGCTGTACATTTCCTATACTTACCTGAACAATACATAGAATTATAGGTTTATCCCTCTAAACACAATGAGATGGTGAAGTCTTGCCAGTAAGTGCAGTTAGTGTGTAAATGGATATAAATCCCCAACACCAATAACGACCATATCAATGGTTCTATCTGGTCAGTCTCAATCTGCTAATCCCCACCGGTCACCTATCTGTGTACCTGACCACCGCGGGGTGTGACCGTTACACATGAAACCTAGTGATTGTGGAGCACCCCCAATCCAAGCACAGACCTGCTTTAAACCCAGAAATGAAAATATTTTTAAATGTCTGTCAGCAGTCAATAGCTCACGGCGACTCCGAGAAAAAACAGAAAATAAAACGTAATCCTCGGCTTGAATAGGCATTCATTGAACGAGGCTCGATCTTGCGCGAGTCTCACAAATATCTATTGTAATACCGGCCATTTACTTTTCCTTTTTAAGTAGGTAATGGCTTAACGAGCGAGATGACACATGAACAAGTATGGCATCCATGTAACTGGTTTATAGTCCTGAGATTACACAGCTCACTTCTCCATCTATTAATACTAAAGCAAACTATGTCCATTAATTCATATGAACATATTTTGCTAGTCTGATTATATTTTTTTCTTTTATGAAAAAATTTCACAAACTGTTACATTATTTGCAGTAGATGTGACAGCTATATATCTTTTATTTTACCTTAAATCTGATGAACTATCACTTCCAATCATTTTTTTTTTTAAACATATCTAATATCGTCAGAGAAATTCATGTACAGGTGAGAAATTGGCAGTCAAAATGAACAGGTATTGACAGACTTAAATCCCATCAGATTTTTTCCCCTTACAAACTGCAAGGTAATAAATTATCTAGTCAAAAAGCAAAACACCTGTCTGTGTAAATAAAGCTATGCTGATATACCCACAAACGTTCATATAACAGGTGGCACTACCACAAGAATCCACTTTTCTAAGTTTTAATTGGCAATATTATTGATTATTAAAATTTTCACCTATTTAAACAGTCGTGTTCATGTTCAGAACTTAGAGAACGTGTAATTATTTTTTTAATATAGTTCGTCCTCTAGTCTATTAACCACTTTGATACCTTGAGATACTCTTTAAATTTGTCTTCGACCGTGCGTTTATCACCGCGAGTTTCCCCCTAAGCTCTCTGTGCACAATCACAGAGTGGGGTGTTTGGTCAACAGTTGGAAATGTTTATTTTGGTTTTCTTGTCTTATTTACACATTCTAGATACTGTGTATGTCTTCATTGTAGCAGGCCCTTTGAGGAACAATATATCTAACGTTTATGGACTACAAAGAGATTTGCATTGTTTGCGATCCATTACTGTATTAAGATATGACAAAGATGTAGGTCACATTTTGCCATTCTGCATAGCTGTTTCTATCAGTAATAAGGATAAAATGAAAATAAGAGACCCACAGGCTTGTGTATGAAAATATGAGACCCACAGGCTAATAACCTATTTTAATGGTGGCCTCAAGCTGTATAATGTATGTAAATTGGATAAAGGGTCCAGTCCTGACCCAAAATTAGATAAAGGGCCAGCCCTGACCCTAAATTAGATAAAGGGCCCAGCACTGACCCTGAATTAGATAAAGGGCCCAGCCCTGACCCTAAATTAGATAAAGGGCCCAGCCCGTGGTAGTCAAAACATGATTCTACAATGTTACATTGCATTATGCATGTGAAATATGAAAAATCTATCACTATGACTTAACCATTCAAATGTTATGGCCAATGTTTAAGTTTTTGAAAAGTAGGTCAAACTTCAAAGTCAGGGGGTCAAAAATGTTGGTAGCAGTCGAAAAGGCTTGTCATGAGGAACACCACATGTGAAATATGAAATTTATTTTAATGTAACGTAATTTAATGCATACCATTTCAAAGTAATAAATAAATTTTAATAATATATGTATTTAGGAAGACATGCTGGATTTAATTGAAAGTCGGTCATTCCCAAGGTCGTCGGACATGTGAAGTACGATAAAATATGCACTGGTCCGATGAATTTTAGAATGCTGTCGGACCATATGACCAGTTTAAGGCAAAAAAAAAAAAAAGAGGCCCATGGGCCATATCGCTCACTGAGTGACCTTGGTCCTGGCTCAGCAGTGGTGATTTAGAAAAGAATTTTCAAGTTTCCTTAAAACTGACCCAGTGGTTCTGGAGAAGAACATTTTATGCAAAACTTTGATCCCCTGTTGTGGCCTTGCCCTACCCCCAGGAGGTATGATCTGATCAAATTTGATTCTACTCTATATCAGGAAGCTTTAAGGTAAATGTTGTCTTTTGGTCTTGAGAGGACAATTTTAATATATATTCAAATGTAAACTTTGATCCCCTATTGTGGCCCCACTATATCCCTGGGGGGTCATGATTTGAACAAACTTGAATCTCCACTATCTCAGGAAACTTTCATATAAATTTCAGCTTCCTGGCCCAGTGGTTTTGAGAAGAAGATTTTTAAGATTTCCCCTATATAGTCAATACTTGGATCCCCTATTGGGGCCCCATCGTACCCCAGGGGTCATGATTTGAACAAACTTAAATCTCCTCTATATCAGGAAGCTTCCATATAAATTTCAGCTTTCCTGGCCCAGTGGTTTTTTTTTTTTTTTTTTTTTCAGTTTACGACATTTATTCAGGTTATATTTAGTCAGGATTTTACATATGACCTTACAACCCAACCTGGGGTAAGGTAAAGTATAAATTACTCTTTCACACACACACATCCACACAGACAGACATTCACTCTGAACAAAGGAAAGAAGTAAAAGGAAGAAGAAAGTTGGACTGTGTACTCTGGCTGGGTTTCAAAACTATCAAATAACACAAATGTGTATTTAATACAATGTCAAGGTTGTTACTAAAAGATACATCATTTAAACATACATACATGTACATATGCTGCTGAGTGGTTAAGACAGTTAACACACTCTTGTACTTCATTATAGCTTCAGTTATGAAGAGCATACTAAATTACACTTTATAACAAATATGTGTATGTACAACTAAGGGAGAAAAAGAAAAAAAAAAAAAAAATTTCAAGATACTTATGAAATTATACTTAAGTTTTCAAAGACTCAAATAATTTCATTTCTTTTCAAACTGATTTGTACAATTATTTTTCCATGCAATTTGTTTTTCTGAAATTTCTAAATGTTTTTTTTATTATTGAATTTTAATTAGCCAATGAAATTATACCAGCTAATAAGGTCTTCTTCAATTCGGTTCAGTAAAATGTTGTTCGGTCCGGTAGAATCTCTAACATTACCGGACCGAATGTCCTGTGAAGTCAAAAACACCTTAGTATCGACTGGAAAGTCAATGTAAAAATTAATTGGATTTAAAATGATTCACTATAATTTTTGTTCAATACCGAGAAATGTACAGGGATTTTTTCAGGGTCTGTCAGGGGCCGAAATAAGGCCCCATTCCAATGCTAAAAAGCAAGTATTTTTCCCAATTTTTGCTTTAGAATTCCCAAAACATAACAATAATTATCAAACAAAATGGGGTCACATTACTAATCATAAATCTCCTTCACAGGTCCATAAATTTAAAAAAAATTTGCAACAAATTGAGAAGCTAATGATATTATTTTTGCCTCAGCTTATAAGTAAGATAAGCTTTAACCAAATTGAAAGCCCAATTATACATCAATGCATTTAAATGAAATGGTTTGGTTCTCTCTCTATATTTATCTATAAAAAAACGGTTTTCCCAATTTCAAGCAAATGTCGCTATTTTTCCCAACTACAGGCCCTGGCCCCTGATATCAAGACTAAAAATATCCCTGATGTAAGAGATTACTAAACTAAAGAATACGAATCATCACTATTTTCCTTCTTCCAGCTTCACTCCTTCAGCCAATATTCAAGTGTTGACATGTTTAAAGGAGTAAACAATTTACTTCTGCATTAAATAACGAATGAAAATGGACAGATTGAGTCACGGATACAAGCAGGCAAATTAAAAACTTCAATGTGTTCTTACCTTTCCTTTTATTGTCTCCTTTATTCTTGAAACCGTCGTAATTAAATGTCATTTTTCACATTTTCAAGTTTTTGCGGGTGCAAACAACCGGAAGTGAATAAACTTAGACAATTCGTTCATAAATTATTCGTGTTGAAAAATTAATCTACATCGAAATTTATTTCACGATTCATTTAAGCACTTTTCAAGAAGCATGGTTTCACCTTCGAAAAAATATATAAAATAATTGAGAGCTTATATTACTTTTTTGATGGCGAATCTGTGCTTCATGAAAGGTGCCTAAATGAATCATTAATTAAACGTGGGGTGTAGTGAGCTTCCTTAACTCTGGGATGGATTTCTCATGTTTGATAAACTCAGTTTATATTATTTTAATTTCAAAACCTGATCGACAAAACAGAAATCCCATCTTCTCAAATGGTGGATCCAGGTTTTATTTACAAAGTGGGTGGACGCGGATAGTCCAGGGGTCTGATGGCTTTAATGTTTTGAAGCTCTTAGGTTACTTTTAGGGGTTATTTTATCATTTTTAATATAATATACGGTGTGACCGTTGGACCGAGCGAAGCAAGAAATGGTTTTTGCATAATCATAATTTATTTAAGTACGGTAAGTTAGAAATAGAAATAATTTATTACCTAAAAATGTGTTTGTTCCTATGCGCTAAAGAAACAAAACATTGCGGCTATTCGACGTCACAATGCCACTGTTCACGTCGACAATACGACGTCACAGTGTAACGCGTAAATATAACGTCAGTTGCGTAAACAGTGCATTGTGACGTTACACCTATAACGTCGATGTTTTTCTTTCAAACCAAACGATTATAAACAAACAAACACAAGAATGCATCCTTTGCAATCGAAAATACTTCTATAGATGAACAAAATTAACCAAGAAAATTAAATTTGCATAAAGGTGAGCGAATCTACTTTTTTTATTTATTGGAACTCGTGAACTCGTTCATCAATTAAGTCGTACGTACTTACATGTATCTAGTTTTCTATCAATTATTAGTTAAAACTGCAACAAAAGAATTTATACTACTGATTTTGAAGAAATAGTGTTTGAATAACAAATCACATGTCAGTTACATATTTGTAACAGCTAGGTTTACTCGAATATCTGTTGAAGCAATTAATTAATAAAAATGGTGGCGCCCATTATGGCTCACGAAAATTTTCTTGAACGTATGTCGAGATGATTTGTTTTCTTTTGCTGATTTTTAGCTTTTTTTTTTATACGTGTTACCTTTAGAGCCTTGCTTCGCGGACGGGCCTTCGGCCCGTCCGAGCTTCGCTCGGTATAAACCCAATTAAATAACAACAATTAACTGATTGTTTTTATGCACTTGCTTGTTTGAGCTGTTGATCTATAGCATATATAATTTTTTTCTTCTTTAATTTTTGGCCACTTGTAATATCCTTCACTGCCCTCTGCAGATCACAGCTTAACATTTTAACTCACTGGTCCTCAGGGAAAAATCATACCCATAGTTAATGATTCAAAATATTTTATTATCATATTATTAAAATGATCTTTCTTTTACATGGACAAATTATGTTTGTAAATATATTAATGATATCACAGATACGGCACTATAATTAAACACAAATCAACATATAGCAGATGTCACTCATAGTGACAAAGTTTCAAACAATTATGCTGCAAGATTGTCCTTTCACTAAAAACAAAGAATTTCCTTTCATTTCGTCATGGCATGCTATGTACTGTTGTCCATAATCAAAGTACAGAAAGGCATGCATGTTCATCACAATTATTCATCATTCATTGATCAAGTTACGGGAATACACGTTTTCCACAACCACTCATCATGGTGTAATGTCAATATCACTGTCACAGTGAAACGGTAAGTTTTACATGGAAGCAGTAATGCACGCTGAATTCTCAGCTGATTGTCTCGTACACTTAGAGTTTGGAGGTCTCTCCGAACAAGGATCCTAATTTCTGGGCCAGCATCATGTTCCCCTTTATCTTAAGAAGACCTTTCATGAAAGCCTGAAAAACAATCAAAATAAAACAATCAAAATATATTTATGGTTTGCAGGTAGTTCTACATTAGATGACGGCAAAAATAATAAAGCTCAGGCATATACAGGGTTTCTTGCTTGAAAACTTTTCCAAAAACAGATAAATTATGAAGAGAAATGAAATATATCCATAATAAAGCCCAAAGACACTGACCGTTTGTCCATTGAGTTTTCCGGTTGCCATGTCCACCATGTTTTTGTCGTCAATGGTCAGCGTACAATCTGCCTTGCCTTGTTTCGGTTCACCTCGGTACACTCCTCCTCCGGTCTTCATGTCAGCCGCTACGTGTAACAGAAATCTCAGTGTTATTGTGTGCAACAGAAATCTCAGTGTTATTGTGTGCAACAGAAATCTCAGTGTTATTGTGTGCAACAGAAATCTCAGTGTTATTGTGTGCAACAGAAATCTCAGTGTTATTGTGTGCAACAGAAATCTCAGTGTTATTGTGTGCAACAGAAATCTCAGTGTTATTGTGTGCAACAGAAATCTCAGTGTTATTGTGTGCAACAGAAATCTCAGTGTTATTGTGTGCAACAGAAATCTCAGTGTTATTGTGTGCAACAGAAATCTCAGTGTTATTGTGTGCAACAGAAATCTCAGTGTTATTGTGGCTCAATTGTTCCATGATTACTGTTGCTTTTATCTTAGAGTACAATTTTTCACAGACTTCTTTTTCAAAATCCCAAATTCTTTTGCAGAATTATTTACATTATGGAAAAAAGGGCATTAATTGGTGTTAATTTCTTACATCACTTTTAAAACACAAAATAAGACATCACTCACTCCACTTAGCAACAGGCTTTCCATCCTTGGTGATGTCAAACAGGAACACAGCGTTGATTTTCTTAGCTACAGCAGGCTGAGTCTTGGCTCGCTTGGCCATGTCTTCAAAGAGGGAATCGGTCAAAAGAGCGCCAGCACCGGACGACTGTCAACACAGAACATCACAGAATTAATCACACAGAGGGAACCAGTCAACATAAAACATCACAGATTTAATCACAGAGAGATGGAACCAGTCAACATAAAACATCACAGATTTAATCACAGAGAGGGAATCGATCAAAAGTCCGGGATTATAAACATAAATTATTATTCTTAAGAATAAAACAGTCAGAAATTCTGGCAATAAAAATAAGAAATA